>CM039678.1:79563090-79771267 GCA_022496015.1 Hordeum marinum | reverse complement strand
TTTATAAACGATTGGACAGAGTGTCAAGCTCCTGAGGAAAAGCCGGATAACACGTACTGGATTATACACTCTTATGGATCCAAGCAGCTAGAAGGATCAGGGGCAGGAATTGTTTTGACATCTCCCAAGGGTGATAAGTTTTGTTATGTGCTCCGGTTGATGTTCCCTTGCACCAATAATACGGCTGAATATGAAGCCCTGCTTCATGGTCTCAGGGTAGCCAAGGAGATGAATTTAAGCCAGGTAAGGTGTTTTGGCGACTCAGGTCTTGTGGCTCAGCAAGTTTCAGGCACTTGGGATTCCAAGGACCCACGGATGGCGGCTTATCGTCAGGCGGTGGATGTTATCGCCGATCACTTCAAAGGTTATCAGGTAGACCACATTGATCGTCGCAGGAATGAGGCGGCTGATGCCTTGTCACGGTTAGGCTCTCAGCGAAAGCCGGTGCCGCCAAATATCTTTCTGGATGTATATCATCCGACTATCAAATTACCTTCCGAGGAAGATTTGGCTGTTCCTGACCCAGAGGGGCAACTAGTGGCGGCCCTACATGCCATTCCAGATTGGATTGTGACTTACCTAGACTATTTGACTCGGGGCGAGTTACCTGATGATGAAAACTTGGCCAGGCAGATCACTCAGCGTTCTAAATCCATGACAATAGTTAATGGTGAGTTGCACAAGTGCAGTGTGACTGGGTTTTTTTCAACGATGTGTTTCACCAGAGGAGGGTCGGCAAATTTTGAATGAAATTCATGCTAGAGATTGTGGACACCACGCCGGCTCAAAATCTCTAGTGGCCAAGGCCTTCCGGCACGGTTTGTTCTAGTTGACGGCTCACAAAGATGTAGAGGATCTGGTCCGCAAATGCGACGACTACCAAAAGTTTGGCCGGCGAGCTCATGTTCCAGCTCAAGAGTTGAGGATGATACCAATTACTTGGATGTTTGCGGTCTGGGGGCTTGACATGGTGGGACCTTTCAAGAGATCCAAGGATAAGAAAATGCAGCTTTTGGTGGCGGTTGATAAGTTCACCAAATGGGTAGAGGCTAAGCCGATCAGCAAGTGTGACGCAGCTACGGCAGTTCAATTCGTTAAAAAGTTGATTTACCATTTTGGTTACCCCCACAGCATCATCACTGATAATGGCACAAATCTCTCAAGGGGGCTATGAAAAAATTCTGTGATGAGGAGCACATCCGGCTTGATGTTTCAGCAGTTGCGCATCCACAGTCCAATGGTCAAGCGGAGCATGCCAATCAAGAAATTTTGAGGGGTATTAAGCCGTTGCTTATGGTTCCTTTGCAACGAACACTCGGGTGTTCGGTAGAAGAGTTGCCTTCCGTCTTATGGAGCATCAGAACCACCCCCAATAGATCTACAGGCTATACACCTTTCTTCATGGTGTACGGTGTCGTGGCAGTGTTGCCAAGCGACATCCGACATGACTCACCACGACTGGTGGCTTATGTTGAGACGAATAATGAGACGACGCGTCAAGATGCGTTGGACACCCTGGAAGAAGCACGAGCGCTGGCGGCTGCCCGGTCGGCGATTTATCAACAAGACATGTGTCACTATCATAGCCGTAGGGTCAAGACTCGGACGTTTCAAGAAGGTGACTTAGTGCTCTGACTGATTCAAGACTAGACAGATATGCATAAGTTATCTCCTCCATGGGAAGGACCTTTCGTAGTCAGGAGAAATCTCAACAACGGGTCGTATTACCTCATCGACATCCGGGATGAATCAGATACGGCGGGTCAGGAGACCCGCCGACCATGGAACATAGCGCATCTACGGCCTTATTACACTTGAAGTTGTTGAGACTCGCCATTGTACACTATCATTGTACATATCATATTTATATATGAATAAAGTAGCATCCCTGCAAAACGGGGCCTCTGTTGTTTCACACATCTTCGCCCATACAAGAGGAATTCACAAATATTCCAGTTGACATGTCAACTGCGACTGCTGAAGGCAGCTTCTTACCTCCGGGTATCGCTTCTACCGCCCTATCGGCCGGCTTTATGCCACTTCCGATTAACATGTTAGCCGCGGTGGTAGGGGGCTTTTTACCGACGGGTATTGCTTCTAACGCCCTACTACCGGCATTTACGCCATATTCCAGTTGACATCTCAACTGCGACTGCTGAAGGCGGCTTCTTACCTCCGGGTATCGCTTCTAACGCCCTATTGGCCGGCTTTATGCCACTTCCAGTTAACATGTTAGCCGCGGTGGTAGGGGGCTTCTTACCGACGGGTATCGCTTCTAACGCCCTACTGTCGGTGTTTACGCCATATTCCAGTTGACATGTCAACTGCGACTGCTGAAGGCGGCTTCTTACCTCCGGGTATCGCTTCTAACGCCCTATCGGCCGGCTTTATGCCAAATTATGGTTAACATGTTAGCCGCGGTGGTAAGGGGCTTCTTACCGACGGGTATCGCTTCTAACGCCCTACTGCCGGTGTTTACGCCATATTCCAATTGACATGTCAATTGCGGCTGTTGAAGGGGCTTCTTACCTTCGGGTATCGCTTATCTCGCCCTAACAGCCGGCTTTAAGCCATTCCGGTTAACATGATTAGTCGTGGTTGTAGGGGGCTTCTTACCTCCACGTATCGCTTCTCTCACCCTAACAGTCGGCGTTTACGCCATATTCCAGTTGACATGTCAACTACAACTGTCGAAGGGGGCTTCTTACCTTCGGGTATCGCTTCTAACACCCTATCGGCCGGCTTTATGCCATTTTCGATTAACATGTCAACCGCAACTGTCGAAGGGCGCTTCTTACCTTCGGGTATCGCTTCTAACACCCTATCGGTCGGCTTTATGCCATTTCCGGTTAACATGTTAGCCACAGTTGTCGATGGGGGCTTCCTGCCCTACGGTGAAGCTTATCAAACCTTCTGAGCCAGCTTTCAAAGGATTTCTATCAACACGTTGAGAAGACACAAGCATCTTCAGGTTGTGCTTTTAAGCCGGCCTCCCAACAGTGTAAAGATGCATCTATGCATACAGGAAACTAAGCTACGAAGAGTCGGAAAGGCATACAAGGAGAAGGTCAAGGAAAGATGGCAAAGATATAAATTTAAAGCCGGATTTTCATATGTGCGCGATGGCACAAGTTCGATAAAGTCAAAAGTTACGGCTAGTCTATTACAAATGCTCTCTATGGAGCCCAAAACATCATCAAGGTTTTACATCGCCTCATGGCGGGTCATGGAGAGCCGGCTATTACAAGATCTCTACAGCATAATCAGTTGGCTAGCGGGTCACCCTGCTCAGTCTCTTCAGCCGCCTTGATCTGAAGGTTTTCCAAATCCCAATTGCAGCCGGTTAGAGCTGCAAAAGTTCCTTCCTCAAAGAAGGGGGACGGATCAAGTTCAGAGGCAAAAAGAGTCTTACTACGGGCGGGTGTTAGATCCTTGCACTCATAGAGCGGGCCACAAATCCTCTTCTGATCAGCGCTATAAGCCGCCTGGTAAGTTTCTAGGTTAACCTCTTCTGCCAAGACGGAGGCTAGAACCTTGGAATCCTTTACGCACCGGGTATAATTAGCTTCAGTGAATTCAGAGTCGTCGTCCTTCTTGGAGGGAAACCCATCCATCATGTCAGCCGGAGTAAGCTCCGGAGCGAAATCCAAGGCCCGACTTATGGCTGCAATCTCCCCCTGGCGGGCGACTGATCTCTTCAATTCGGCGATTTGCTTAGGCATTGTTGACAAGAGTTCCAACACCCCTTTGAGAGTTGAAGGGATCTTTTCTTTGTACTGCACAGCTTTGATTGTGCACACTGCGCCGCAATAGAGTTGCTCCACCAAAGTATAAATGGCCTTCAGAGGTAGCAGACTCTCAGAGGCCAGTTGGCGGCTCCTAGGACCTGTGTAAGTCGGAGGTTTCAGGGTAAGTCGCCAGCACAAATATTATATGCCAATGAAGTAAAAGTTATCAAAAACTAACCAAAAAGAGCGGCTGTCATCTTGGTGATGTGGCATTTCAATGACTGCAACTCGTCAGATACAATCATCAGCCGGTGATCAACGTCGTTCGCCCGCTTAGTCAGCACAGCTTTTTTAGAGCCGGCAGATTCCTTGAAGGCAGCGAAATCGGCCTTCACCTTAGCTAGCTCCTCGGTAAGGAGCCGGAATTTGTCGTTAGCTTCACTCTGGGCGGCTTGCTGAGTGGCTAAGTTGGCTTTTAAGCCGGCCAATTCTGACCCGGCCTCGTTTAAAGCTTCCTGCGACATATCAAAATAACGGAATCAGCCGACAGGAAGAGCAAATTTCAAAAACATAGCAAGTCTCAAACAGATTGCAAGCAATATGCATGACACTTGGGGGCTAATGTCTATTTTCAAAATAGTTCCGACTCAACTACAGTAAGATTGACTCAGAACTTGGGTACTATATATTGGTTTTTTAAAGAGGTTCAGCATGAAAGTCCCAGCTCAACTTTTGAAAAGAGTAAGCCGGCCCTTGGGGGCTACATTTGGCTCTGTTCAACTACTTTTCTAAGAATTGCCGACTCTCCTTTGGAAAAGATTGAGCCGGCCCTTGGGGGCTAACATTGGCTCTCCTATCTATCTTCTAGGAAGTTCCGGTTCAAAATTATCAATTATTGAGCCGACCCTTGGGGGCTAAGGACAATGATTTGAGATCACAACTAAGTAAAATGCGGCATACATACTACATGTTCTACTAAGAGGGAAGAGCCGGATTATTATCAACCAATATTAACCCGGCCCTTGGGGGCTACCTAAGGGTATAAGGAGGAAAGAGGAATACCTCATATTTTTTCTTCATTGCATTGACGAGTTTGAGCTCCAGATCTAGGCTTGTGGACAGTCGGTTCATATAGCCAGAATGAAGCTCATCGGTTGTCATCTTCTCGAGGGAAGGGAACTCAAACTCCAGCTTCCTGGAGGCTTAAGCCATCTCAACATGCTTGGTCAACACGTGAGGAGAAGGAGAGCGTAAGCCGACGCCGGTAATCACGACGTCCTGAGCAGTAGTGTTGTCAGCAGCTCTGGCAGGACTCGGTGTCTTGGAAGGATTCCTTGGCGGGCTCTCTGGAATGATATCATCAGTAGTTGGTGCCTCAGAAGTGGCTGGGAGGTCCACAGCCGGCGTAGGCTCGTCCGGCTTGGCAAGTTCCGGTTCTCGAGCAGCAGGGCCAGGGGAGGACTTGTTGGTTTTTCTTCGCTTGGCTTGAGCACTAGAAAGTCCATGGAAGTTAGAATCCAAAGATTACAACCACCGAAGAGCCGAGCATAAAAGCTGGAAAACACATACAGCGGATTGATCTTTGGAGGTGGAAGAGCCGTGGCTGTAGAGTCGCCGGACGAAGGTGATCTATGAAGGACAAAGTTCAGACGACATAAGGCAGTGTTGAGGTTACAGAGAAAAAGTCTATAAAGTTAAAATAGAGAGGAAATATGTACCTCTGTGGGGCGCTTCTTCAGATCCGGGGAGTTAGGTAACCCAGACGTAAGATTAGTAGAGCCGGCACTCCGGGTCTGACGACGGTCAATTTGCTATTGCTTCTTCAAAAGAAATTGGGGATCCAAATAAGCAAGAGGATGAGAAAGGGGAACTGGGCGAACAACCCGCCATGTCTTCTGGGGTACAAAACATTCTGAATCAAAGAAACATAAGTTACCTCAGGGGGCTTGTTTCCACTTCATCCTGTGAGTAAGTTGTTTTCAGTAAGGTGAATAGTGGAGTAACAAAAAAGCAGTCAACTTATACCTCTGAGTCGGATGATTCTAGCGGTTCAAACCATTCCTCTTGAGGAGCGGTCTTCTTCGTCTTCTTAGCCAGGGCCTTCATCTTGTTCTTCTTCATAGGAGGAACATACTTGTTTTTCCAGAAGTCGGAGTCAGCCTAAAAGGGTAAGTCGGGTAATAAACGATGAATTAACAATACATAGCTAAAACCAAGAAGAGGAGACGGTGAAGAGTCGCCTTACATCAGGGGCAGGATTAACAGCACTGAAAGGCGCCAGCCCAATAGCATTGCAGGCTCCTGACGTCTCATGGACGAGGCTCCGGATGACAGTGGTGATATCATCTTCGGTTAGTGTTGTTCGGCTATAGCATAGAGAGCTATCATACTTGCCCGGGTATTGGCACATGAGGCGGCTTCTCAAGCTCAAAGGCATAATCCTCCAGGAGATCCAACAGCGGATCAAGTCCAAACCCGTCAATCCATTGGCCATGAGGGATCTAATCTTGGCGTGAGCTAGCTCGTGCCTTGCACATTCAGAAGGGGACAGACGGCCGGGAAGCTCTGAAGTTGTCTTGAGCTGGGAGGGGCGATAGCCCGGCAGCAGATGCTCACCCTCCAGAGAGGTATCCTTGCGGTAGAACCAAGTCTTGTTCCAAGCCTTTGGATGACTCGGCATTGGTAAATCCGGAAAGGTAATATCCCGGCGCCTCTAGATAGAAATTCCGCCAAGTTCTAGGCTTGGGCCGGCCTTCACTTCCATTTGACGATTCACATAAAAGAATTCCCGGAAGAGTCCTACAGACAGCTTGGTTTGCAGATAGACCTCGCTGAGCACTTGGAAGTTGCATATGTTTGACACAGAATTGGGGGCAAGGTCTTGAGGATGCAGCTTATAAAAATGAAGTATGTCCTAGAAGAACTTTGAGACGGGGGGCACAAATCCACGTTCAACGTGGTTTGAGAAAACAACAACCTCGCCCTCCTGGGGAATGGGCTTCAGCTCATTACCCGGAACCCGCCAATGGATGACATCTTTGGCGGGAAGGGTGCCCGCTTGTACGAAATCCATGTGTGAGACATTGTGGCGGTTTAAAAACTATTCAAGGCAACAATATACAGTGAGTCAAGAAATGGCAGACATCTATGGGCGGCTTAAAATCTTAAAACCTTAAAGATCCGGCTGATGAGAGCCGGAACCACATGGTAGGTCAACGTCATGAAAGGACGGAGTAAAATTCGGCTAAGTCCTAAAAACAAGTTTCGCAAGGTACTGTTGGAATTATGGATCTACAAAACCAGGAAAAAGACTCTATTTTCAGACCTAAAGATGAACTGGCAAAACAAAGAGAATCCAAAAATGACGGGCGAAGCCGCGATGAATCTACGCATTACCGATGACCGCCCTTCACATGGCGGCGCAGTGGGGACGAACTATCAGCCGAGGTTCATGAGCTAAGCATGGTCGGCAATTGATAGAACCCGAGTTCTAAAAACCACGGCGGCGGAGCTCCGTGAAAACCCTACCGGAACCATTGCGGATCTGAGAAGAGGAGGACTCACCGGCGACGACGCGATGAATGCGAGAGATAATTTGGTTCGCATTAGGTTGTTGCGGCGGCCTGGTCGAGGACGAGGAGGAGACGGCACCGGAGCAGGGAGCGCTGGAAACAGAAGCGTCAGGAGGAAGGCGATTACGAGGCAAGCGGGAGAATGGAAAGGCCGTCCCTGGCGGTCCTATTTAACAAGGAAAAGGCGGAAGCAGGCGCGAAAATCCAGGCGTTGGATATCGTTTAACCGAGGCGAACGCCTCGATTTACGGGCTATCCATTTAATAAGAAAGATTCAGTGCGTGCGTCAGAGGATCTTTTTTGCAGATTTGACATGATGCCACGGCGGGTCATTTCCCGGCGACTCACCGAGGATTAAGAAGAAGGCTGAAGTGAGCAAGCTCAAATCAACCTGGGGCCTAATGTTGGGGATATAACCCCATGGTGAGACCCGCCATGAGGGCTCCGGGTCACACCAAGTGGCTCGTACGCCAGCCCAAGAGTAAACTGTGAAGACTTAAGGCCCAAGACGCCTGGCGGCTTGACAGGATGGGCCGGAAGGCGGCCCAGATGGGGAAGACCCGTGCGTGTAAGCTGCCCAGGGACAACTTGGACAGGAAAGGCAAGAGAAGGTAGAAGTAGACTCGGATATGTAATGAGAGTTGGTTACAACTTGTATGACCCATGGCCTTGACCTCCTATATAAAGGCAAGACCCAGGGCGACTTAGGGATTAGGCTGTCGAGAACTTGGTCAAGCAATAGCTCCCTTGTAATCGATACATCAAGCAATACAAGCACAAGAAGGACGTAGGTTGTTACCTCATCTCGAGGGGTCAAACCTAGGTAAACTCGTGTCCTTCATCCCAACCAACCCCTTTGAGTCCACCACGTTAGCGATGGCCTCGAATCCAAGTCCGGTCACCCGGACATCTGTCGTGACAAAACCACGACAAATATGATCTCTTACTTCTTGCACATATTGTTTGCAAGAGTGAAGTCTTGAACGAGGATACATCTCATTCATATATTTTGATGCATATAGCCAAGATACACATGACTTCCTATATCCCTTTCATCCATATGTGTGTCCATGCATTCCAACGCAACTATCCTTTAGAGGACTGCACACACTTAGGGGGGGAGCAAATCTAGGTCATGTGTTTCTCAAAGTCTTCATTGCATCCATGCATATCTTTATTTGAAGCTTTGATTGTATGTTGTCATAAATTACCAAAAAGGGGGAGATTGAAAGCACAACATGCTCCCTTCGTGGTTTTGATAATTCATGAGAACATACATTGTCTCTTGGACTAACACCTTTGTCTAGTGTATTTCAGATAATAGTACATGGAGAGTTGAGCTGGAAAAAGGATTGAGGAGATTGTGGAATTACCCCAAGATTCAAGGAAATAGGTTGGCCAAGGTTCAAGCAAGAGGACTCTACATTTTATATTTGTGAGAAATCACTTTGAGTCCATAGGAAAGCCAATACTATTAAAAGGGGGTAAGGTTTTGTTGGTGAACAATATGCTCATACGTGCACAAGTATTAGACACCAAAAACATCCACAAACTCTCCCACCAAAGTGTGTCTCTATCCAAACATGCAAAATCGGTGCAACCAACTTTCCTATCCCGGTGCCACCGATTCCAAACCCTAGACAGACTCAACCAAACCCTAGCCACTTTGGTGCAGCCGACACTGCTTTCGGTGCCACCGAGTTGGGTTGCCAACTTTCTGTTACACAAGTTCACACTTTCGATCCGACTGAGAATGTTGAATTGGCGTCACCGAGTTTGGCAATTCTGACCGTTGGTCACCTTGTCGGTGCAACCGAGTTTCCTATATCCGTCTCACAGAGATTCAAAAGTTGCCACCTTTTGGTCACTTCGGTACAACCGAGATTAACACATCGGTTTCACCGAGTTGTTCATTTTGTGTGTAACGGTTGGATTTTTCGGGATGCCTATATATACCCCTTCACCACCACCCACTCGAAAGAGAAGCACTCAGAACTATTCCATACCTACCCTACTCAGTTTCCTGAGAGAGAACCACCTACCCTTGTGTTGAGGTCATGATCTTCCACTCCAACCATATGGATCTTGATTTCTAGCCTCCCCAAGTTGCTTTCCACCAATCCCATCTCTTCTACCAAGCCAAATCTATGATAGAGTGATTATGTGTTGAGGAGTCTATCATCTTGAAGCACAAGAGCAAGGAGTTCATCGTCATTACCGATCCTATTACCTTTTGGAGGGTGGTGCCTCCTACATTGGTTAGGTGTCGCTTGGGAGCCTCCTACTTTGTGTTGTGGAGTGAACCAAGAAGTTTGTAAGGGCAAGGAGATCGCCTACTTCATGAAGATCTACCCCGAGTAAGGCTAGTCCTCCGTGGACATAGGCCGTCATGGTATAGTCAAGGTTGCTTCTTCGTGGAACCCTTCGTGGGTAGAGCCCTCCGTGGACTCACGCGACTGTTACCCTCCGTGGGTTGAAGACTCCATGAACGTAGACGTACAATAGCACCACCTATCGGAACCACGGGAGAAATCCTTGCGTTTCCTATTGCGTTTGATCTTCCTATCACATCTCTTTACTTACATGTGCAATGTCTTTACTTTCCGCTGCCATACTTGTAGACATGCATGTGTAGGGTTGTTAGATTTGCTACACTTGCTAAAATAGTTAAAATTTGTCAACCATTTAACTTGGGAAAAGGTTAGGTTTTAAATTCTTGCTAGTAGTCTGTTCACCCCCCCCTCTAGACGCTCTTCTATCGATCCCACAACATTGGGTCGTATTGATGACAGTTCGGAAGTTTTGACCCCATGTAACCTGATAAGGATTTGCTTTTTGCAGGCTTTGTCGTCAGCGGCGGTTGTAATGCCGCTGAGCTAGATGAGCTGAATCGGAAGCTCAAAAACTCTGAAGACGAGCTTGATGCTCTGAACAAGGGATTGGACAAGACGCAAGGTAAGATTAATTCAATATCCAGAAAATTTCGCCATCGTACTGTAGATGCAATATTCATATTTTGACGCTTATACAGCCTCGACAAAGGAGATAGAGAAGCTCAAGGCCAAGTTGCAGTGTGCGAAGGAGGAGGCGGCGGTTGTGTAGGATCAAAAGTAGGTGTAGAGGGGGTGATTAGACTACTTGACCAAATAAAATCTACCTTTTCCCAATTTTAATTCTTGGCAGATTTTAGCATTCATAGTATGTCAAGTACACCCTACACATGCATGTCTAAGAGTATATGAGCTAAAAGTAAATACATTGCACATGTAAGTAAAGTGAGGGTTAGGAAAGCAAACACAATTGGTGAGACAATGATTTTTCCCATGGTTCCGATAGGTGGTGCTATCGTACGTCCACGTTCATGGAGTCTTCAACCCACGGAGGGTAACGGTCACGAGAGTCCATGGAGGGCTCTACCCACGAAGGGTTCGACGAAGAAGCAACCTTGACTATACCATGACGGCCTACGTCCACAGAGGACTAGCCTTACTCGGGGTAGATCTTCACGAAGTAGGCGATCTCCTTGCCCTTACAAACTTCTTGGTTCACTCCACAACACGAAGTAGGAGGCTCCCAAGCGACACCTAACCAATCTAGGAGGCACCACCCTCCAAAACGTAATAGGCTCGGTAATGTCGATGGACTCCTTGCTCTTGTGCTTCAAGAAGATAGACTCCTCAACACACAATCACTCTCTCATAGATATGGCTTGGTAGAAGAGATGGGATTGGTGGAAAGCAACTTGGGGAGGCTAGAAATCAAGATCCATATGGTTGGAGTGGAAGATCTTGACCTCAACACAAGGGTAGGTGGTTCTCTCTCAGAAAACTGATAGGATAGGTATGGAATGGTTCTGAGTGCTTTTCATTCGAGTGGGTGGTGGTGAAGGGGTATATATAGGCATCCCCAAAAATCCAACCGTTACACACAAAATGACCAACTCGGTGACACCGATGTGTTAATCTCGGTGGTACCGAAGTGACCAAAAGGTGGCAACTTTTGAATCTCTATGAGACCGATATAGGAATCTCTGTTGCACCGATAAGGTGACCAACGGTCAGAATGCCCATTCTCGGTGATGCCGATTCAATAATCTCGGAGGGACCAAAATTGTGAACTTGCATAACAGAAAGTTGGCAGCCCAACTCGGTGGCACCGAAAGCAGTATCGGCTGTACCGAAGGGTTAGGGTTTGGCTGAGTCTGTCTAGGGTTTGGAATCGGTGACACCGAATGTGGAATGTTGGTTGCACCGATTTTGAGTGTTTGGCTTAGAACAAACTTTGGTGGGAGAGTTTGTGGGTGTCTTTGGGGACTATCACTTGTGCACGTATGAGCATTTTGTTCACCAACAAAACTTCACCCTCTTTTAATAGTATTGGCTTTCCTATGGACTCAAGGTGATTTCTCACAAATACAAAATGTAGACTCCTCTTGCTTGAAGCTTTGCCAATCCATGTCCTTGCATCTTGGGGTGTTCTACAATCTATTTGCCAACCCATCATTGAACTTTTACTGAAATATACTTGATAGAAACATTAGTTCAATGACTTATATGTTGTTATGAATTACCAAAACTACCAAGGGAGCAAATGTGCTTTCAATCTCCCTCTTTTTGGTAATTGATGACAACATATAGATCAAAGCTTTGACATATGATATAATCAATGAAATATAATCGTCGCTTTGAGAAGTATGTGATAAGCAAGAGCTCCCCCTAAATTTGTGCATTATTTTGGATTTGCGTTTGAATGTAAATGCACAATTGATTAGGTACATGGGGCACTTCTTCCATGTCACATACATCTCGGTGGTGTGCGAGAATAATTAGAGTGAACATCATAGCACAACACAACCAAGCAGTGTAGAAAGATCATCTCATAAAGCATTAAGATGATAGGAAGTAGTAGCATCACACAAAAAGTGTATCACAAGCAACCAAAAGACATTTTTTTGAAAAGCAATAACCACCAGAACGCTCTCTCACTCGAAGCCTAAATATCTATATACACTTCTCCTCCTTTGGCAACAAGTTACCAAAAATTTCAAAGGCATATATCTAAGCGTTCTTGGGCTGATCTCCTCCGGTTGTTGATGAAGGAGTCGAGAGAACAGCATTGGCGAAGATCTCTACAGATGTCGTGGATGGAGTTGGAGTAGCAGCTGGAGGGACTGGAGCTGATGGAGCAGGAGCTGAGGTGACAGCAACAAGAGTTGATGAAGAGGGCCTCAAGTCTCGAGCTGGCATAGTGGCTGATCTGGCGTGAGTGGGAAACTATGTGCCTGTCCTGAGAGGTGATCCATCCTCATCATCATCATCATCATCATCATCATCTGAAGAAGTGGTGTGAGGAAGAGGCACTGAGTCAACTTCCTTCTAGAGCTCTATGACTATCTTAGTCAGCATGTCCACCTTATCATTAAGGGTCTTGATCCTAGTTTCAAAGATCCTCACAAGACTATTCTAGTTGTCCAGAATCCCCTTAATGTCCTTGTGCATGCCCTAAACTGATGAAATCAATAGATCCAGTTGCTCATTTCTAGATCTAGGGACTTGAGCACTAGTGGCTCGAGCTGCCTCTGCCTCTACCTGAGCTTTAGCAGATGTGGGATGATCTGGGTCCACCACCACGACGTTATCCTCAAGCTCTAGCTGTAGGGGCAAGTGGGGACTATCAAGAGAAAATATGTGCTTCTCAATCTAAGAGTTGATAAGCATCTGGATATAGGGTGCATAGCAACAAGAGCGCTTCTGATCAGCAACAACCCTCTTGACTGTCTCAACAATCAAGTCCATGACTCTAATCCTGGTGTGTCTATCAAGGTGGATCAACATGTTGATGGAATAGCCTCGGATCATCTTGTCATCTCCTTACTTGGGCATCAAGGTATGCCTCAGAATGGTGTTCATGGTGCGGAGGCCAGCTTGAAGATAGTAGATGGATCCAAGCTTGTGAGATTGCACCTTGTCTGCAGGTATAAGAGTATACATATCCTTCATGGCATTGTGGCTTGCCTTGGATTACGTGTAGACATCCAAGTCTCCATCTTGAACCTCTGAGACTCCTAGACATGCAGCCCATTCATCAACTTTGGACTCATATCTTGCTCCTTCTGTCATCCATACAATCCTACCATCTCCATAGAAATGTGCAGTGGAATAGAATTGCATGATCATTTCATCATTCCATGTAGTAAATTCTCTGCCAATAAACTCATCCAAACCAATGCAATGGAAATTGTCTTGGACACTTGGAAAAAAGTCCTCATTCTCCTTAATGAATTTCCAGTCTACATACCTCATGTCACTCACAGCTGAACTCTTGTCAAATAGCACAGTCTCATAGAAATCCTGTTGCTCTTTGGTATAGAATCTTTAGTCCACAGCTGTCTTCTTCCTTTGGGCATATGGATCTATAGCTCTCCATGCCCTCAAACCCGAGTCTTTCCTGTTCTTCATGTCTTTAGCAAGTGGATAGCTGGCATTATGTACTCGAAGGTGTGGTCTAAGTTTCATCAAGGTTGTCAAATCATCATCATGCTCGGTTCTGGAAGGAGTTCCTTTGTTCTTTTCAGAAGTTGGAATCTGCCTGGATGTCCTCTTAGGCTTTTCAGCAGTAGCCTTCTGGCATTTTGTGCTCTTGGATGTACCTGACTTAGGCATAGCATCATCTAGAAGTTTCTTGGCCTTGTTCTTGGGAGGAGCCTTTGCAGCTGGCTCATGCTCTTCTTCAGCAGTAGCTGCCTCCTCTGGATCTTCATACATGGATGTAGGCCTGCCAGTCACATGGATTATCCTCTTTCTGGCTCTCTTCTCCCCTACCTTCTTAGGCATAGACTTCCTTGGGGGATTACTGGTCATTGTAGCTCTCGCACTCTCAGGTGCTTTGAAAGTTTCAGCAGGTGCATAAATTTTGCTGACCACCCTCCTGGAAGAGGTGGCCTCATTTGCTGACTTCTTGGCAGCTTTCTCTTGCTTCTTGGCAAGAGCCTCCTCAGGCACAAAATCTGAATCTTCCTCGTCTGAATTCAGCTTCTTCCTAGCCCTAGTGGCAGCCTTGGGCAACCCATGGGATCTTGGGGTGCCTGGATCTGAAAAGGAACTAGGCTCAGGGCTAGTGCCTGAAGTCATGTCAACACCCTACTCTGGCAAATTCTGAATGTCTCATTCTGGCATTCTGACCCTATGAATAGAGTATAGAAGAGTGGAATAGGATAAGTCGTCACAAAATATTCAGCTAGTTTTTGAAAGTTTGAACAGAAAAATAATAGATGTAGTTCACTACAAAATTGGATTTTGGTGTCACCAGTCAAACCTTTCGCTGCTGTCGAGACTCACAAAACCCTTAACAGAAACATGGCAACAGTTTCGGTCAAACCGAAAACTGTCACCCGGTCTCACCAAGTTTTGTCCTCGGTAGCACAAACAGGCAATCGGTGGAACCGATTTTTCTGACTCGGTCTCACCGAGATGCAATTTCGCAGGCAACTAAACCTAATTTTTTTTATTCCCTAGTCTATAAAGTTAATCTTGTGGATAGAACAGTCTCAAATAGTGGCAAGATAATGGTGAAACCCAAATGCGCAAGATTTGGAGGTTGGAGCGCAAGAGGGGGCCGAATCTGTACCCTAGCTCAGTGATGGATCCGCTACGACGGCGACAGGGCGAAGATTCCGTCGACGATGGCAATTCCCAGCGGTGGAGGAGTGCGGGAAGACAAGGGCGACGACCAGGGGTCCTTCTACGGTAGCTTAGGGCTTGGGACGCGACGGTTTGAAGAATGAATTTTCGAAACGTCGGGACCACCGAATATATACCCTTTACTGTCGGTGACACCGATTCTAAATTTTTGGTGTCACCGAGTTTCTCAACTGTTAGCTGATAGGGAAACTCGGTGTAACCGAGAATATGGAATCGGTTGTACCGAGGCAAGAAATCCAGATCAACCCTAGGCATTCGGTGCGACCGAGATTTTGGTGTTGGTTCCACCCAGATGCTCTTGGGAGGTTTTAATGGTCAGTACTTGTTGATACGGAACTCTGAGTGCTCCACACACAGAGGGATCGAAAAGCACTTGTTCAAATTTTGTGATGTAGCATGAATAGAGTATGGGATGAGAAAGCATAGATAGCTAAAGAAGTGGTCCTAGGCATTCTTGTATATCCAATTGGCAAATAAATATGAAAAGCTAAATAGCAACAATTGGATATCCTCGAATGAGTAAATAAATGCAAACCAACATGCTCACACAATAATATGTCAATTGAAATCATGGCAAACATGCACAAACACAATAACATCTAATCAAGCACTTTGACGATGACCGAGTCATCTATATATGAGTATATTGACTTAGGAGACAAGTAAGAATACTTGATCATAGGTCATACTCATCGTTTAAGCACAAGTGGGGTTACCACTTTCACATAAAGCATTTAATGTTGTCACATTCTTTTGAGATGCTTTAACTCAAGTCTTAGAGTAAAGCTCCCCCTAGATGTGACATCCCCCCAAGGGAGGGATAAACTAACCTTAGGTTTTGTCGATGAAGACTTCATGTTGGTGAGGTAGTGGTGGATGCTCAAAGTTGATGAAGATCACCAAGAGTTGGGAGCATCCTTGTTGTTTCATTACTCTTCTCACCTACATGGGTTAGTCCCAATACACAAGAGACAAATACAAGGATATCTATGGACATGGAGTGCAAAGCATATGTGATGATGTCCATTGATTTGTTGATTACCTTGTCCCTTTCTTACCTTTGAGGGAATGTGTGACTCCTTGAACTATTGCATAGTGTTGATGTGGTTTGCAACTAGTTCTTCCCAATAATGAATATGAGTGGATTTCATTGGCGGAGTCACCCCTCAGGAACTCTCTAGTTCTTATTCTTGGGGACCCACATCAAGTTGATGGGTATCCTTGGTGTTGAAGTAGCACTTGTAGAAGTTGAGATTGTAGTAGCCTTGGGAACCCACTTCACCAAAGCTTAGGATTCATCTTCGTATCAGTCAAAGTCCTCTTGAAGCTTGTTCTTGTCCTTGAGATTGGTGTCTTATGGTGGAAGGTCATCTTGAGCTTTTGTTCCCTTGGGATGAGTATTTTCATACTTCTCCTTTTGAGCAACAAACTTGGGATTGGGGTATTAACCTTCTTCCCTTTCAACTCCATTAGCGTTGAAGTAGCCAACACCACGATTCTTCCGGTATCATCCATGCTTGCATACAATCTCCTTAATTTGTTTGCACCCTTCAAGACTCTTGTAGATACCGTTCTCTATAATCCCTTTCAAGAGTTCATTTTCTTGCTCAAGTGTAACTTGGCTAAGAGAAGAGTTAGTGGGATCAAGAGAACTACTAGAAGCAATATCATTGAATTTATTATTTTTATTGCTACTAATTGAAGAACCTTTCTTTCCTTTGTTACTAGCTTGCTTAGACTTAACTTGAGGCATGAATGTAGATAAGAGAAGTTGTTTGGCTAGATAAGAGGAAGTCTTCTTTCGAAGATCGTCATTGATAGCTTTCAGGAACTCATGCTCTTGCTCTAAATTGAGCTTCTCTAAGTGTAGCTTCTTGTAACAGCCCGGGATCGATGCTCCAGAAGATTCCAAAAGATTCCCTTTTATTTCTGTTCTTGTTTGTGGTTCATCTGGTTGTTGCATTCATCATCGCATCATTCACATCATCTGCATGGTATCGTCACTCGTTTTCGAAAACTTGCATTCGTTCATAGTCGTCGGTTCTCTCCATTCTTGTCGTTGCCGTTTCGAGACCAACCACACATGCACACACCCGCGGCATCGTTTTAAAAATGTTTTAAAATGCGCGCTAAAAATATTCTTGGATTGGGTCAAAACTTGGTGTGCGGTCTTGTTATATTGTAGGTAGACCGCCCGTCGAATTTTGTCGCGTTCCGAGTTCGTTTGATACCTCGTCGGTCATTTGTAGCAGTATGGTCATCGATAGTTTATCGGACGTTTGTCGGTGTTTTAAAACATTCATGTCATGGGCCGCGTTTCCCTCTCTTCCCCACCTAGCCCATCTACATAGTCACCGTAGCCCCCCTCCGCTTCCGGACCGTTGAATCGACATCCGACGGTCCGAAAACAGACAGGAATTGCTAACCCTAGCCCCTAAACTATATATAGACCCCTCCCCTTCCTAATCGGGCAGCTAACCCTAATCCTCCCTCGAATTCCGTGCCGCCCCAACCAGCAGCCACCCTTCTCCCTCCTCAAGCCGCCAGGCCCGCCGAAGCCCATTTGGGCCCGCCCAAGCCCATCTAGGCCCGGGTCAACCGCGCAGCCGCCGTTCCTCCCGAGCTCCCATGGCCGCGCCTCCTGCTCCTCCCCGTGGTCCTGTCGTCGCGAGCCACCGGAGGGCCGCCGTCGACCTCCCCCTGCCGCGGACCTTTTCTTCTTCCCTCCCCCTTCTCCAATTTTCCTCCGCTGCGGAGCTCACCCTCGCGGCCACTCTCGGCTTGCAGGTTGTCACGGCCGCTCCGCAGCTCACCACCGGCTGTCTCTGGCTAGATCCGACAAGGGAGGCGCCGGATCCGGTCGCCCCTGCCCCGTTCCCGGCCTCCTCATTGTTCCCCATCGCCGGAGCCGTCGTCGGAGCCTGCTGGCGCTGCCGCCCCTGCCTTGCTTCCTCCGCTCGAGAGGAGGAGGACGAGTGCGATGCCGCTCGCGTCGACCAGCGCGTGGGCCCGGCCCACCAGCGCCTCTGCCCCCAGCGTGGCCTAGCCGCCCTCTGCAGAATGGGCTTGGCCCATGGTGAGCCCAGCTCCCCCCCCCCCGCGCGTTTTGTTTTTTTGGTAGGACCAATGGCACAATTTTAACGTTAATAACATTTAACCGTTCATCATAATAAAATGTTTGATATATGAAAAATGCTTGGAATATTGTGTAGATTATTCTTATGCCATTATCATCCATGTCAAACGCTTAAAACTTGTTGTTGCATCAATTTGCATATATGTCATTGCGCATATATATTTAATCATGCACCCCAAATATTCAAACTCTTTGTGTAAAATGTGCATATTGATAGAATCGCATTTTCATGCATGATAAAATTATGTAATGTGATGTTTGTATTTTATTTGCATAAATAACTTGCTAAATGGTTTAGGTCCTAATCCCGCATAATTGTTGTGTCATTTTGTTAATATGAAAACCCACATATTATATATGTTTTCGGGGTAGAAAAATCCATATAATTTACTTGTGCATTTAGTTTTGTCATTTGAGAATTCTGTGTGCATGTCATTTTTGCTGTGATGCCCTTTTGTTATTTTCATGTGATTTACTCCATGCATGATATGAAATAAGTTTCAACATGAGATATGCCCTTTGATATGTGTCCTAGCCCCTGGACATTTTGCTTGCCAAAAAAATGCATGTTTAGGTGTTATTTTCTTATTGACAACTTGCTATAAAAATACTGCTGTTTTGAGATGCTAAAATATTTCAAAGTCTGGAATCTGTATTATTTTGTTGTTGTCTTGCCATGTGTTTTGCTAGTGATCTAGAACCCTTTTGTGGTAGGTGTAATGGAGTTATTTGTAGTTGATAATGTCCTTTAATATGCTGTTAAGTTTCATGCCATAATATGCCCTGTAGCATGTAGTTTTACTGCTGTCAATATGCCTTCGTGATAAAAACTGCACTGTCAAAACTGTTATTTTAACTAAGTCTGAAACTATTTTCAAGTAGTCACTTTGTGAGCTTCCTACCAAGTGATCCATCCATGTTTTTGGCTACGATATGTGAACATGAAATGAAGTGTGTATTATATACTACTGCCCCATGTTTAGCTTTGTGCATTTTAAGATCTTGTAGCTTGTTGTTTTCATGCGTGCAAAATACTAAGTTGCTGTTTTGGGCAGATTTCAACTAAAACTTGTGTTGGTTGTAATTGTTGAACCGTAGCTCCGTTTTGAACATGTTGCATATGAAACTTGCTTAGAATCTCATGTAGTTTCACAATAACTTGTTGCATTCATGGTTTGAAATGTTTGTGATGGAATTTTCCATGCATTTGCATTCATGACATGTGCATCTTGTGTTGCTCATATCTTTTAGGCCGTAGCTCCGTTCGAGATGTTCCATACATGTAAATCGACTAGAATGACGTGTAGAATCATAAGGTGACATTTATTTCACTGTTTAACAAATATAAAATATGAAATAGTTCAGATCTGGACCAATTTCGAAATTAACATATGAGGTCGTTTCGGAAATGCTATAAGTTGTTTCCGGCCTCATTTAAAATGCCTAGATAGATAGTTTACTTATGCTTCACCTATTGCCATGCCTAACAACATTTAACATTGATGAGTACCTAACAAGAATGAACAAAATAATTCGAATGTGAAGTTTCGTCAATATGCAACTCGTTGCATATTGAGCTTCACCTAATGTGTAGAAGTTGATTGTTGTGCTTGTCATGCATTGCATATTTAAACCGGACATGCATCATATTTGTTGTGCATCGTGTCATGCATATGTTGTGGTGTATCTTGTGTTGATTGTTTGTTTCGGATTGCTTCTTCTCGATAGAGTTTCGAAAGCGTTCGGAGTGTGAGGATTCGTTCAACTACGTTGGCTCGTCTTCTTCATGGACTCGATCTTCTTCCGAGCAGGATCTCAGGCAAGATGACACATTTCCCTGGATACCATTACTATCATTGCCATGCTAGATGTCTCATTTTTTATCGCTATGTCACGCTACCTACCACTTGTTTGACAAGCCTCCCAACATTGCCATGAAAAGCCTCTAACTCCTCCACATCCCAACAAACCTTTGTTTGGCTATGTTACCGCTTGCTCAGCCCTTCTTATAGCGTTGCTAGTTGCAGGTGCATTTGTTTCCATGTGTTAACATGGACCTTCTTTTGTTAAATCACAATATTGGTGCTATTTAATTTAATGCACATATATACTTGGTTAAGGTGGAAGGCTTGGCCTTTTGCTCGGTGTTTTCTTCCACTCTTGTCGCCCCTAGTTACTTGCGCACCGGTGTTATGTTCCATAATTGAGCGCTCCTAACATTCTCGAGGTTGCTATGGGGACTCCCTTGATTTTAGTTTTGGGATAAAACTTATCTGGCAAGGCCCAAAATTGGTACTACATTTGCCTAATAACTAATAAACTTGCATAGGGACTTTCCGGACTCCGTGGATAATTAATCAACAACGCGGGCCAGTACTCCTCATGAGTGTTGGTCCAAAATGGGCTGCCTGCGAGGCAGCCTCGAGGAAACTCGGGGATTGGTTTTTTTTCTTGTAGCTAGTCCCATCCGGTCGTGTCGTGAGAACGAGATACGCAACTCTTATCGGGTTCGTCGACACGTCGGGCGGCCTTGCTGGATTTGTTTTACCTTTCTCGAACGTCTTGAGTGAAGAATTATGATCTTCTTCGGGCTATCTCGAGGTGTTGAATTTACTTTGGAATTGCCTAGGAAGATCACGAGATCCGTGGTCGAGGTTATTCCCGCTGCGTGTGGTTAATTTGTGGTGGATGAGTTGGAGCACCCCTGTAGGGTTATATCTTTTCGAGAAGTCGTGCATGCAGTTATGTGGCAAACTTGGATACTTTGTTTAACACCCGGTCATAGCAAACTTGAAGTAAACTCAAATAAAATACATCAACTGTGTGCATAACTGTGACTGTCTCTTCTCGTGAGTCCTTATCCAAAAGAGAACACGATGTGGTTATGTTTGACGTAAGTAGGTGTTCAGGATCAGTTAGTGATCATTACTAGTTCACGTCTGTTATGCGTAGACCACCATACTTTATTTTTTGTACTCGTAAGTTAGCCACTCAAATAAATGCTTAGTCGCTTGTTGAAGCCTCACCACTTAACCATACCTCATCTATTAAGCTTTAATAGTCTTGATACCCTTGGAAATGAGATTGTTGAGTCCTTGTGGCTCACAGATTACTACAACAACAGTTGCAGGTACAGGTAATGTGATGATTGAATGTGAGCGCGATGTTTGATTTGATTTGGAGTTCTTCTTCTTCATCATCATCAATCTAGGCTGGGTTCCAGGCGACAGCCTGTGATAGCAAGGATGGATGTCATTTTATCGTTTGATTTCGTCCGTAGCCGGACCTTGCTCTTTGTATGATGTTTGAGTATGTTGTTGTATTGATGTGACTCTGATGTAGCTTGTGGCGAGTGTAAGCCAATTCCATATACTCATCTCTTTTGTACATGTACTTGTAATGCTATCCATTCTTGCAACACGACGAGATGCGTTTCTATCCCTGTCGAGGCCCTCGTGCCGAAATAAGGATAGGAACGCATCTTGGGCGTGACAAGTTGGTATCAGAGCCTGTACCGACCAAGGAGCCCCCTTGATTGATCAAACTTGGCCGAGTTGAGTCTAGTGAAAAACTATTTTGAGTCTAGTTATATCAAAGAGTAGGATTCTTTTTACTCCTCTTCTGTGCTCTGGTGAGGTATTCGACTTAGGAATTTTGATTCTACTCTTCTTGCTCAAAACTTTTTTTAGGATCATGCGGGTAATTTGGAAACTATATGATGCCGATGTGACGGAGTTCTGTCTTGGTGCCTCCTGTCTGACTTGATTTCTTCCAGGGAGTTGAGCCCCGAGGGATTCTTGACACATCGTTATCATTCAGTTTTCTTAGTATCTCAAGACGGAGGGTTTTTGGAATTGCTTCAATACTTGTCGTGGTGAGATAAGGTCGGAGTCACCCAGTACTGGTAGGCATCCGGGGTACCACCATGGTTTAGTATCGTTGTGAGTTCGAGGATCTGAGTTAGATGAATTTGCGAAAGCCTCTGGTTATGTGTTGAAGGATGGATACAGTTGGGGTGTAGGATTACTAGTTGTGTGAGATATTTCCTCCTTGTATCCCCCACACCGGATTGCATAACCAGAAAGTTTTCGGAAGTTCTTAGGTGGGAATTCAAGTAGGTACCTAGGATTATCTTTCCAACAAGTGCATAGTGGGTATGTATTTGTTCTGGCTTGTTTCGTAAGCCTCATCCTTTGTTTTGTTTTCGATATGGTAATTCAAGTTGCTTCAATGTCAAGTGGTGATTTCATATCTTGCTAAGTAGTCTTCTCGTATTTCTGTGGGAATGCTAATTCTTTTGCTCAATCAAGTTGTCATATCAATTCTTTTCCTATCGGTGTGCTTCTCTTCAAGATAATTCTATCATCCCCAATATTTGCAAGATCAACCCTCATATTTCGTTCCGTAGTTTGTCTCATCTATCCCAAGTTCCTTTGTTTTTCCCACCCTCCCATCCTTTTTCTTCAGTGATTAATTCTCATGCAAGTGTCTTTTCTATTCATGTAATGCTTCCACTATATTTTCTTCTATCTTGGATCCGATGATTTTTTGTGAATATTCTCAGGAGTTTCAATTTCAAGATCTATCCTCATATTCTTTGTTCTTGTTGTTATTATTCTCTAGTGGATTCAATTCAAGTTCCTCGTGCTCATCTTATCCTTTTCATTCTCTAATGCTCTCCCATGTTGGAATTCTTATCCAAGCCTCTCTTGCTTATTCATATCTCTATTCTATCCGGAGTGTTGAAGATATCTCAGAAGACATTCATTTTCATTCTTGTCCTCTTAAATTATTTTTAAGGGTCTCATATCATCAAGTTTTCAATTTGTACCGGTGCAATCTCTCTTTTAATCAATAGTTTCAACGGTGGTTTCTTTTGAGTGGGCCCATAACCCACAGGTCTTTTCCCAGGATCCTACCTGACTCTTCTAATCTTTTCGGAGATGGCCTCAAGTTCTTTTTAATATCACGTAAGAATGTTTTTCATTAGTTATATTCCTCTTCAATGATTGCTTCTAAATCATTTTCATTGTTGGCTCAACCTTTTCTTTATTCAATGTTCCGGAGTGTCTCAGTAATTCGTGGTGTTGTTTCTCGTCATCTTTATCTGCATTGAAGACCGAAGGAGAGTTCTCTTAAATCTAATCCTTTATCCTAGAGATTCATGGTTTTAGCCTGTTGCAATCATCTCAATGTTTCCATCCATGAGAAATTCTTTCCATATCTATCTGGTGCATTCAGAATTGTTTTCATTTCTCCATCCTCCGAAGGCCATCATTTCAGAAGATTTCTTCGTTCTCAGCTTGCAGCTTCGTTCTCAAATTATTCTCAATTGTTGTCCCTTCGTTAGTATCTCAATTATTCTGGTACCTTTTCCAGTTTCTATTAGGCAAATCTTGATCTCTTCATTCTCATGTGTCCTCTTTAGTTTCTAATTCTTTCTGGTGCTTCGTTCAAGTTTTCTATTAGGTGGATCATGCTCTCTTCATTCTCATGTTATATCATTCATTTGCTTTATCCTCTTTCATTTTGAATTCTTTCTAGTGTTCTCGTGCAAGACTTCTTCAAGTGTGTGATCTATCTATCTCTCTTCAATCTTTTCAAGAAGAATAAGTGGTGTGTGAAATCCGTTGCTTGTCATCAATTTAACTTGATGAAGGATTGTCATATCATAATTCTTATTCTTGTTCATCCAAGTGATCTCAATCCTTCTTCCGGAGTTGTGCATGATATCAAATTCCTTATCCCAGGTGGTCATCTTTCTTTTTCGGAGTTCCTAGTTTTGCTCAAGTATCTTGTCCCGAAGCCTCATCTAATTCATTGGAAGGCCCTAATCTTGTTCTTTTCAACTTTCAATTCTTTTCTATAATCCTTTCGTTTCAGAGTTCTTCCGGAGGTTCTTCATGGTGGTTCATCAAGATTTCTTTCATTTTCAAGTGTTCTTCAAGATTCTTGTTGGAGGTACTCGAGTGTTTTTTATCTCAGAATTATAAGTTTCATTCCTTCTCCATTGTCTTTTGAGATGGTGTTATTAAATTCTTGATTATGAGGAGTCTCGAAGGATATATTGTCAAGAATAAGATAAGTAAACCCATCATTCCTTTCTCGGAGTTCTCTTGGTTGGATATCACCTAAAGCATTTTCCAAGGATTGTTGCTATCATGGTGTCATAAATGATTCAAGTTTTCTCCTCCTCTTCTTGGTGGAAGAAGCTTTGTATATCTTGTTGCTCTTAATCAATCAATTGTTTGTATTGTGGCAGGTTGTCACCTCATAATTTTGAGATGTTTTCCATAAGCCGATAACAAGCTTGTTCTTTTCATTGTTGGTGTTCCAACAACTCCATTCAATCTCTTCTTCCTAAATATGCTTTCAAATTCATTGGGATAGAAGTTGTCATTTTCTTATCAATGCTCTTCTTCCCAAGGATCTAGCTTATATTATTTTGTTCCGGAGGCATTGTGGTGTTGCCCTTTTCATCTCGCATTTAGTTTGATCAAGTCATGTTCTTTCTTGCTTATTCATTTAACCAGAGTGTTGTGAAATCTTTTCATGTTCCTTCCATCTTATGAAAGTTTGATTCTATTCCAACCGAGGTTTGGTGTATCTCTTTCAATTTCTTTCCATCATATCTAATTTTCCCCCTCTCTATCCTACCGAAGTGCTGCCGAAATTTCTTGTGAATTCTTGCTTGTTCTTCATTCTTCATCTCTTTGCATCCTTCAAGATTCATTGGTTTCACTCGTTTCTCAAAGAAGCAACTAAGTTTTACCTTTTGCTCTTTCTCTTCCCCTTTTCATTCTAGATCTCGGGACGAGATCCTCGTGTAGTGGAGAAGAGTTGTAACAGCCCGGGACCGACGCTCCATAAGATTCCAGAAGATTCCCTTTTATTTCCGTTCTCGTTTGTGGTTCGTGTGGTTGTTGCATTCATCATCGCATCATTCGCATCATCTGCATGGTATCGTCACTCGTTTTCGAAAACTTGCATTCGTTCATAGTCGCCGGTTCTCTCCGTTCTTGCCGTTGCCGTTTCGAGACCAACCACACATGCACGCGCCCGCGGCATCGTTTCAAAAATGTTTTAAAAGGCGTGCTAAAAATATTCTTGGATTGGGTCGAAACTTGGTGTGCGGTCTTGTTATATTGTAGGTAGACCGCCTGTCGAATTTTGTCGTGTTCCGAGTTCGTTTGATACCCCGTCGATCATTTGTAGCAGTGCGGTCATCGATAGTTTATCGGACGTTTGTCGGTGTTTTAAAACCTTCATGTCAGGGGCCGCGCTTCCCTCTCTTCCCCACCTAGCCCCTCTACACAGTCACCGTAGCCCCCCTCCGCTTTCGGACCGTTGAATCAATATCCGATGGTCCGAAAACGGACAGGAATTGCTAACCCTAGCCCCTAAACTATATATAGACCCCTCCTCTTCCTAATTGGGCAGCTAACCCTAATCCTCCCTCGAATTCCGTGCCACCCCAACCAGCAGCCACCCTTCTCCCTCCTCCGGCCGCCAGGCCCGCCGAAGCCCATCTAGGCCCGCCCGAGCCCATCTAGGCCCGGGTCAACTGCGCACCCGCCGTTCCTCCCGAGCTCCCATGGTCGCGCCTTCCGCTCCTCCCTGTGGTCCCATCGTTGCCGGCCACCGGAGGGCCGCCGTCGACCTCCCCCTGCCGTGGACCTCTTCTTCTTCCCTCCCCCTTCTCCATTTTTCCTCCGCTGCCGAGCTCACCCCCGCGGTCGCTCTCGCCTTGCAGGTTGTCGCCGCCACTCCGCAGCTCGCCGTCGGCCGTCTCCGGCCAGATCTTGCAAGGGAGGTGCCGGATCCGATCGCCCCTGCCCCGTTCCCGGCCTCCTCGTTGTTCCCCGTCGCCGGAGCCTGTTGGCGCCGCCGCCCCTACCTCGCTTCCTCCGCTCGGGAGGAGGAGGACGAGCGCGATGCCGCTTGCGTTGACCAGCGCGTGGGCCCGGCCCACCAGCGCCTCTGCCCCTAGCGTGGCCCAGCCGCCCTCTGGAGAATGGGCTTGGCCCATGGTGAGCCCAACTCCCCCCCCCCGCGCGTTTCATTTTTTGGTAGGACCAATGGCACGATTTTAACGTTAATAACATTTAACCGTTCATCGTAATAAAATGTTTGATGTATGAAAAATGCTTAGAATATTGTGTAGATTATTCTTATGACATTATCATCCATGTCAAACGCTTAAAACTTGTTGTTGCATCAATTTGCATATATGTCATTGCGCATATATATTTAATCATGCACCCCAAATATTCAAACTCTTTGTGTAAAATGTGCATATTGACAGAATCGCATTTTCATGCATGATAAAATTATGTAATGTGATGTTTGTATTTTATTTGCATAAATAACTTGCTAAATGGTTTAGGTCCTAATCCCGAATAATTGTTGTGTCATTTTGTTAATATGAAAACCCACATATTATATATGTTTTCGGGGTAGAAAAATCCATATAAATTACCTGTGCATTTAGTTTTGTTATTTGAGCATTTTGTGTGCATGCCAGTTTTGCTGTGATGCCCTTTTGTTATTTTCGTGTGATTTAATCCATGCATGATATGAAATAAGTTTCAACATGAGATATGCCCTTTGATATGTGTCCTAGCCCCTAGACATTTTGCTTGCCATAGAAATGCATGTTTAGGTGTTATTTTCTTGTTGACAACTTGCTATAAAAATACTGCTGTTTTGAGATGCTAAAATATTTCAAAGTCCAGAATCTGTATTATTTTGTTGATGTCTTGCCATGTGTTTTGCTAGTGATCTAGAACCCTTTTGTGGCAGGTGTAATGGAGTTATTTGTAGTTGATAATGTCCTTTAGTATGTTGTTAAGTTTCATGCCATAATATGTCCTGTAGCATGTAGTTTTACTGTTGTCAATATGCCTTCGTGATAAAAACTGCACTGTCAAAACTGCTATTTTCACAAAGTCTGAAATTGTTTTCATGTAGTCACTTTGTGAGCTTCCTACCAAGTGATCCATGCATGTTTTGGCTATGATATGTGAAGATGAAATGAAGTGTGTGTTATATACTACTGCCCCATGTTTAGCTTGTGCATTTTAAGATCTTGTAGCTTGTTGTTTTCATGCGTGCAAAATGCTAAGTTGCTGTTTTGGGCAGATTTCAACTAAAACTTGTGTTGGTTGTAATTGTTGAACCGTAGCTCCGTTTTGAACATGTTTCATATGAAACTTTCTTAGAATCGCATTAGTTTCACAATAACTTGCTGCATTCATGATTTGAAATGTTTGTGATGGAATTTTCCATGCATTTGCATTCATGACATGTGCATCTTGTGTTGCTCATATCTTTTAGGTCGTAGCTCCGTTCGAGATGTTCCATATAAGTAAATCGACTAGAATGACATGTCAATCACATGGTGACATTTATTTCACTGTTTAACAAATATAAAATATGAATTAGTTAGGATCTGGACCAATTTCGAAATTAACATATGAGGTCGTTTCGGAAATGCTATAAGTTGTTTCCGGCCTCATTTAAAATGCCTAGATAGATAGTTTACTTATGCTTCACCTCTTTCCATGCCTAACAATATTTAACATTGATGAGTACCTAACAAGAGTGAACTAAACAATTCGAATGTGAAGTTTTGTCAATATGCAACTCGTTGCATATTGAGCTTCACCTAATGTGTAGAAGTTGATTGTTGTGCTTGTCATGCATTGCATATTAAACCGGACATGCATAATATTTGTTGTGCATCGTGTCATGCATATGTTGTGGTGTATCTTGTGTTGATTGTTTGTTTCGGATTGCTTCTTCTCAATAGAGTTTCAAAAGCGTTCGGAGTGTGAGGATTCGTTCAACTACGTTGGCTCATCTTCTTCATGGACTCGATCTTCTTCCGAGCAGGATCTCAGGCAAGATGATACATTTCTCTGGATACCATTACTATCATTACCATGCTAGATGTCTCGTTTTCTATCGCTATGTCACGCTACCTACCACTTGTTTGACAAGCCTCCCAACATTGCCATGAAAAAGCCTCTAACCCCTCCACATCCCAGCAAACCTTTGTTTGGCTATGTTACCGCTTGCTCAGCCCTTCGTATAGCGTTGCTAGTTGCAGGTGCATTTGCTTCCATGTGTTAACATGGACCTTCTTTTGTTATATCACAGTATTGCTGCTATTTAATTTAATGCACATATATACTTGGTTAAGGTGGAAGGCTTGGCCTTTTGCTCGGTGTTTTCTTCCACTCTTGCCGCCCCTAGTTACTTGTGCACCGGTGTTATGTTCCATAATTGAGCGCTCCTAACATGCTCGGGGTTGCTATGGGGACCCCCTTGATTTTCGTTTTGGGATAAAACTTATCTGGCAAGGCCCAACATTGGTACTAAATTTGCCTAATAACTAATAAACTTGCATAGGGACTTTCCGGACCCCATGGATAATTAATCAACAACCCAGGCCAGTGCTCCTCATGAGTGTTGGTCCAAAATGGGCTGCATGCGAGGCCGCCTCGAGGAAACTCAGGGATTGGTTTTTTTCCTCGAAGCTAGTCCCATCCGGTCGTGCCCTGAGAACGAGATACGCGGCTCTTATCGTGTTCGTCGACACGTCGGGCGGCCTTGCTGGATTTGTTTTACCTTTCTCGAACGTCTTGAGTGAGGAATTCTGATCTTCTTTGGGCTATCTCGAGGTGTGGGATTTACTTTGGAATTTCTTAGGAAGATCACGAGATCCGTGGTCGAGGTTATTCCCGCTGCGTGTGGTTAATTTGTGATGGATGAGTTGAAGCACCAGGGTTAAATATTTTCGAGAAGCCGTGCCCACGATTATGTGGCAAACTTGGATACTTTGTTTAACACCCGGTCATAGCAAACTTGAAGTAAACTCAAATAAAATACACCAACTGTGTGCGTAACCATGACTGTCTCTTCTCGTGAGTCCTTATTCGAAAGAGAACACGGTGGGGTTATGTGTGACATAAGTAGGTGTTCAGGATCAGTTAGTGATCATTACTAGTTCACGTACATTGCGTAGACCACCATACTTTATTTTTTGTACTCGTAAGTTAGCCACTCAAATAAATGCTTAGTTGCTTGCTGCAGCCTCACCACTTAACCATACCTCACCTATTAAGCTTTAATAGTCTTGATACCCTTAGAAATGAGATTGTTGAGTCCTTGTGGCTCACAGATTACTACAACAACAGTTGCAGGTACAGGTAATGTGATGATTGAACGTGAGCGCGATGTTTGATTTGATTTGGAGTTCTTCTTCTTCATCATCATCAATCTAGGATGGGTTCTAGGCGGCAGCTTGGGGTAGCAAGGATGGATGTCATTTTATCGTTTGATTTCTTCTGTAGTCGGACCTTGCTCTTTTGTATGATGTTTGAGTATGTTGTTGTATTGATGTGACTCTGATGTAGCTTGTGGCGAGTGTAAGCCAATTCCATATACTCATCTCTTCTGTACATGTACTTGTAATGATATCCATTCTTGCAACATGACGAGATGCGCTTATATCCCTGTCGAGGCCCTCGTGCCGAAATAAGGATAGGACCACATCTTGGGCATGACACTTCTCATGTGTCCTTACAAGCTCTCTATGATCTTCTAGAGTTGACTCATGAGCTAACTTAAGAGTTTTTAGTTCTTGAGTTAGTCGTTCTACTTCCAACTTATCATCATCACACGACTTATCTATACTAGAGTGAGTACTAGCAAGTTCATTTTGACTATCATTACTAGTTTTGTCAAATAGCAAGTCATCTTCAATTAACAAGTCATCTTCATCACTATTGAAATCAAGATAGGGGTGTGATACCTTGGGGACTTTAGCCATGAAGCAACTTCCACTCCCTTCATTTGGTGAATCAAATAGATCATAGGAGTTGGTTGCCACTGGTGCAATCCCGGCAAGACCTTCATCTTGACTATAGTCGGAGTTGGAGTGATAACTTCTCTCAGAGTGGTCGTCGGAGTTGGAGCCAGAAACCAATTCACCAACATGATCTTGATGTTTCCTTCTTGAGTAGCTCTTGGTGTACTTGTCGTTCTTCTCCAAGTCCCTACTTCTCCTTGAGGGTCTTCATTCATAACGATCATCTCTACTCCTTCTCTCTCTTTGAGGTGACTCATATCTTGAGCTTCGTCTTCTTGGTGACTCTTCTCTTTGTTTGTAAGGAGCCGTGCACTCATTGGATTAGTGTCCGGGCTTTCCACAATTGTAGCAGTTTTGGTCACGACTTGACGAATGCTTCTCTTCATGTCTTGAGTTGGAGCTTCGATCTTTGCTTCTATTCTTGTAGAACTTGTTGAATTTCTTGACCATAAGGCTTATCTCTTCATTTGTGACAAGGTTGTCGCTTGAGGTAGCGGGAGAATCACTTGTGGCTTTGTAAGCACCGCTATATTTGTGATGAAGCTCTTTCTTGTCTTTGAGTGTCATCTCATGAGCAACAATTCTTCTTGATGATGTGCATTATTTGGATCAATCACTTCCGTTGGCTTGACATCTTTGTAGTTGGGCATTATTTGGATCAATGTGCAAACGGTGTCATATCGATCATCCAAAGCTCAAAGTATCTTCTTGATGATGAATTTAACCGTCATTTCTTTGCTTCCTAAGCCAACAATCTCATTGGTGATGAGAGCTAGCCTGGAGTACATCTCGGCGACTCCTTCACCATCCTTCATCCTGAACTTGTCAAGCTTACCTTGAAGTAGATCTAGCTTGGATTCTCTCACGGACTCAATTCCTTTGTGCATATCGACCAAAGTATCCCAAATCTCTTTTGCGTGCTCAAGACAGTTGATTTTGTTGAATCCTTCGGGGCATAGGCAGTTGAAGAGAATGTCGCATGCTTGAGCATTGAGTTGCAACATCTTCAATTCATCTACAGTCGCTTCATGATTAGGTTCCTTTCCTTCCACAAAGAATTCACCTTGCAAGCCAACACAAACAACTGCCCAAACGGCAGGATTATGACCAAGCAAATGCATTTTCATTTTGTGCTTCCAACTAGCAAAATTTGTGCCATCAAAGTACGGACCTCTACAGTGATAATTTCCCTCACTAGATGCCATACTAGGTCTAGAGGGGGGTGATTAGACTACTTGACCAAATAAAATCTACTTTTTCCCAATTTTAATTCTTGGCAGATTTTAGCATTCATAGTATGTCAAGTACACCCTACACATGCATGTCTAAGAGTATAGCAGCGGAAAGTAAAGACATTGCAGATGTAAGTAAAGAGAGGGTAAGGAAAGCAAACACAATTGGTGACACGATAATTTTTCCTGTGGTTCCGATAGGTCATGCTATCGTACGTCCATGTTCATGGAGTCTTCAACCCACAGAGGGTAACGGTCGCAAGAGTCCACGGAGGGTTTCACGAAGAAGAAACCTTGACTATACCATGACAGCCTACGTCCACAAAGGACTAGCCTTACTCGGGGTAGATCTTCATGAAGTAGGCGATTGCCTTGCCCTTACAAACTTCTTGGTTCACTCCACAACACGAAGTAGGAGGCTCCCAAGCGACACCTAACCAATCTAAGAGGCACCACCCGCCAAAAGGTAATAGGCTCGGTAATGTCGATGAACTCCTTGTTCTTGTGATTCAAGATGATAGACTCCTCAACACACAATCACTCTCTCACAGATATGGCTTGGTAGAAGAGATGGGATTGGTGGAAAGCAACTTGGGGAGGCTAGAAATCAAGATCCATATGGTTGGCGTGGAAGATCTTGACCTCAACACAAGGGTAGGTGGTTCTCTCTCAGAAAAATGAGTAGGGTAGGTATGGAATAGTTCTGAGTGCTTCTCTTTCGAGTGGGTGGTGGTGAAGGGGTATATATAGGCATCCCCAAAAATCCAACCGTTACACACAAAATGACAAACTCAGTGAAACTGATGTGTTAATCTCAATGGTACCGAAGTGACCAAAAGGTGGCAACTTTTGAATCTCGGTGAGACCGATATAGGAATCTCGGTTGCACTGATAAGGTGACCAACGGTCAGAATGCCCATTCTCGGTGACGCCGATTCAACAATCTCGGAGGGACCGAAACTATGAACTTGCATAACAACAAGTTGGCAGCCCAACTCGGTGGCACCGAAAGCAGTATCAGTTGTACTGAAGGGTTAGGGTTTGGCTGAGTCTGTCTAGGATTTGGAATCGGTGGCACCGAATGTGGAATATTGATTGCACTGATTTTGAATGTTTGGCTTAGAACAGACTTTGGTGGGAGAGTCTGTATGTGTATCTGGTGACTATCACTTGTGCACGTATGAGCATTTTGTTCACCAACAAAACTTCACCCCCTTTTAATAGTATTGGCTTTCCTATGGACTCATGGTGATTTCTCACAAATATAAAATGTAGAGTCCTCTTGCTTGAAGCTTTGCCAATCCATTTCCTTGCATCTTGGGGTGTTCCACAATCTCTTTGCCAACCCATCAGTGAACTTTTCCTGAAATATACTTGATAGAAACATTAGTTCAGTGACTTATATGTTGTTATGAATTACCAAAACCACAAAGGGAGCAAATGTGCTTTCAGGTTGAGAGGGCGTTAGCCAAGAAATTGGCTACCGTGCTTTCCACCTTAAGAGCCACCAGCGACAAGCATGAGGCTCGGGTTGAGGAGATCCAACAGGATCTCAAAGACGTCGGCCAAAAGTGCGAGGACCTCGAGCTAAAAAGCAAGGAGCACGCAGCCAAACTATCCACCCTAAAAACCGATCTCCAAAAGGAGCGGGTGGATAGGCGGTTCTTTGAGGAGCAAGTCCGCCAAGCGAAGGTTATCACGAATGGTAAGCCGTACTTATTGCGGTGTGTCTTCGGGGGTAGCAAGTTCGAGTTGCTTACCCAGGTGTGGCGTTCCTCAGGCGCTTGCTCCGACCTCCAGAAGAACGCAGCGGACGTGAATGATTTCTATGTTTTGCGGGGAGAAGGAGATGAAGCTCGTCTATTCTAGGCGCAGTTTGAAGCCCCCGAGCACTCTCCTCTCCTTGTTGAGCAGCTGAAGTAGCTGATAGAGCTACACCAGATGGCGGAGCCCGCCATGAAGAATCTCTGTATCCGGTTATGACCCAACGAGCCACTATCGGGCAGCTACTTTGGCCTGGTGCGGAAGCTGAGCGACGCCTCGCCCCAGATCGACGCACTAAGGTGTTCCTCCTGCATCGAGGGAGCTCAGATGACCTTCGTGAAGGCCAAGGTGCATTGGCCAGGGCTTGATCCGATGAAGATAGCCACCACCCCATAGCCTACTGGGAAGGAGCATAGACGCCCCGAGCTATACTTTTCTGGAGTAATGGAGGGTGCTCAGGCGATAGAGTCGCAATGTTCAAAAGAGGATATGTATGATTGAATGCGTTGTAATATGTCCGAAGACCTTTGAACGCTTGCGTATTTGGTATGCATGATTTAGATGTTTTTTTTAATGTTTTGCATTCCTTTATAACTCCTGTGTGGCCATTTAAACTGAAAGCTACGAGTCGTCGGCTTCAGCCCCCATGTAGAAACTATCTTTAGTTACGCACTATAACCTTTAGCCGAGCTATCGGTACCCGAAGGCGGTAGTGTGCGGCAGACCAGGTGTCGGGGATATACCCCGCGGTATGACCCGGCCTGGCGACTCACAGGAGACCCCATAAAGACATGACATCTTATTAATGACCCGGCAGGTGGGTCGCAGGATGACCAAGCCCAAGACCCGGCGGGTGAGCCGGCGCCTGGCAGCTCACAAGAGAAGGCACGAAGAGAGAAGGGTTCCCTTAGAGGAAATAAGACCCAGTGTAGGATTTGTGAGAGGCTAGTCCTAATCCTACTCCTAGTAGGACTCTATTTGTAAGCCTACCCTCTCCACCTATACAAGGAGGGGTAGAGCACCCCTAGAGGGGAAAGAAAAATAAGTCCACAAGTTTAGACAACACAAGAGATTAGAGATAGATAGATTAGAAGCTCTCATGATTAGAGGTAGCAATTAGCACCCTTGTAACCGAGAGATCTTCATCATCATCAATATCAGACAAGCAGGACGTAGGCTTTTACCTCCATCGGAGGGGCCGAACCTGGGTAAACTCTGAGTCTCTCGATTCCGATCAACCCCTTCAAGCTGCCACATAGTTGCGTCTTTGCCCCGAACCTAGGTCCGTTCACCCGGACATCTGCCGTGATAAATCCACGACAGTTGGCGCCCACCGTGGGGCAGAGCACGGTGATGTTGTGTTCTTGAAGGGATCTTCCCAAGGGATCGAGAAGCTCACGATTAGTCGGAAGAAGATTAGTTCGAGACAAGAAAGATTAAGCATCGGTCTAGTTGTTGCCGTCATTACAGTTCCAAATCAAGAAGAGATCTATTTCCGCAACAAAGAAGTTTAATTACTAGTGGACAACCAGAAGCAAAGATGCAAGATCGAGTAAAGTTACAACCGGCTGCAGCCAAGACTTGCACGGGATCATGTCGTAGTATTATGATTCGCCAAAAGATCAGCTTATGGTCGGAGCCAAAAGGATCAGCTTATGTTCTCACCCTAAAAACCGCAGATCGGGTAGGATACGGAGTTAACACCGCGCTACGAGTTGCCAATTTCGCTTCCACAGCGGCTCGCCCGCGCCAACCCGACGACTCTCGACCTCACCCCAGCCGGCTCCTCCTGGCTTCCGCTGCAACGCCGTGGCCTCCAAGACCCCGCCAAAGTCCGAGTCCGAGTTTCCTCTGCCTGGCCTGCTCCTCGCCCGCGGACCGCACCGCTACGCCTTGCCTCCTACCGAGCCGCCTCCACCTTGCTCTGCTCCAGCCAGCAGCTGCTGCCCCTTGCACAGGCGCCTGACACTGCCGCCAGCACCCACCTTCGTCGCGTCCTGTCGCGGCCCCCTGCTATTGGACTCCCCTCTATCGCCGTCGCCTCGACCTGGCAAGAGTCGCCGCACGCCTCGCCCCGGCCGTTCCATCTCGCCTCACAAGCCGCCGGCTCTGCCCCGCCGCCTCGAGCCGCTTCACCTGCGCAAAATCGCCGTTGTTCATCTCACCAGCCTTGCCGTGGAGCCGTCCTCCTCGGGCCGCCCCTGTCGCGGTGCCTTCGCGTGCCGGCCGCCGGCTCCCATCCACGTGCGCACCTCGTCTCACCACGGCCTTGGGCCGGCTCCGTCGAGCCGCCGACACGATTTCCGCTTTCGTTGTGAGCCATCGCCTCTGCTCTCGCCGCTCGTGTTATGGCTGGCCCCGTCTTGCTCGCTGTGCAGCACCGCCTTAGCTCCACCTCGACTCGCCGTGGTTCACCTCACCCACCTCGCCGCGGGCGACTCCGCTCCCGCCTCGCTTTGAGCCGTCGCCGGCTTTGTGTGAGCCACATCGCCCCGCACCATAGTTGACCTCATTCCGCCTTTGTGCGTCGTTGCTCCATCGAGCCACCGAAGCAAGTGTTGAGCCGCCGCCTCTGCCTCTGTGACGCCGATGCGGCCTGCTGCGGCCCCGCCATGTCGGCCTTCCGTCGGCTTCCATCGATACGCCCCTGTCGCAAGCCGGCCTAGTTGCCTCCACGGTGGGCTCGCCAGGACCCTCTGAGCCGCCGGCGCTTCTCCATTGTCGCCTCACTCAGCCATCACCGCGGCAACCCGCCGATGCCGGAGTACCTTTGGCCAGCCGCCTGTCGCATTGTTGTTGCCTTGGCGGATGTGGGTACCCGATGGAGGAGAAGGAAACGATACCAGATACCCGTATAAAGATGGACAAAAATCAACGGAGGGTTGACTGCCAAAAAAAGGAAGAAGCTCAATCAAAATTAGATGAGCATCTGTTTCATCTAATTACTTCCGCTATATCCGATGTCGGTGTCCATATTCATCCCACACACAAAAAATCCAGGTGGTATTTATCATATCTATTTTTTCATACAAATTGGTCCATCCGAGAACAATTACTCCGTCTTTTGCAATATTTTTATGCAGGATAATTGTTCGTGTGGCATGATACCGCAGAGTTAGAGCGTACGCTAGCATGTTGCATTGCTCGATGGATGCGCGTGAGTTGCCGTCCCCGCAGACGGTCTACATTACCGCGTGCGTTCATCCGCCAGTATGAGCTGCCGAATGAGTGCGGGAAGCCTCCGTACCCGCTTTATGGTCGTCACCAACAACGTTGCAGCCGTCCCTCACCATCGCGTCGGCTTACAATGTCATGGCCATCTCTCGCCATCCGCATCGGTTTACAACGCCGAGGCATCTTGACAACAGCACCGTCTTACAATGCCGCGGGTGTTTGCTAGGTCTACATCAACCCAACAGTGGATGCATACACCGGTGCGAGCCGCCCAACGGACTATTCTGAAACGCCGCCCACAGTCTGATCTACATCAACATATTAGTGCGGTGCTCATCGATATGAGCCGCCCGACGGATAGGCGCACAAGTCGCCGCCACTACAGTTTGGTTCACTTTAACAAACAGCCGGAACGAATCATCGACCAGATCATTGAAACAATTCATACGAGATCATCTGTAACCCGCCACGGCCAACCTCAAATTTCAGTGGAGACTCTCAAGCCGCCTCTTCGAGTCAACTTAAGATTCGGGGGCTACAGACAGGGCGAGACACATTTGGTCGTTTTCAACAAGAACCCCGGGTCTTTGCAAAAGAAAGTCCAATTCTAGGGGCTATTACATTACTGACGGAAGATTAAAGTTGCCCAAGAGGACGAACCGCCGTGATGCACCATTCAAACATAGGTGCCCAGATTTATTGGATCATCACTTGGAGCTGCTGCCGCTTCTTTATACAAGATGGTGGTTTACAAGATAGCGACTTACAAGAAAGAGTTCAAAAATATTCCGGTTGATGTATCAACTGAGATCGGTGAACGGCGGCTTCTTACCTTCGGGTACAGCTTCTAACGCCTATTAGCCAGGCATTATGCCACAAATATCCGGCTCAGGAAAATGAGTCGCGGCGAGGGCGGCTTCCTACCTTTAGCCGGTACAGCTTCTAACGCCTATCCGCCGGCGCTTTGCATCGTAATTGCTGAAAAGGGGGCTTCTTACCGACGGGTACCGCTTCTAACACCCAATCGGCTGGCTTCATGCCAAATCTCCGGCTAAAAACATGCTTAGCCGCGGTTGTGAAGGGTTTTTACCGACGGGTATCTAACACCTAACAACCGGCGAACGACGGCTTCCTACCTCCGGGTACAGCTTCTAACGCCTATTAGCCAGGCTTTATGCCACAAAATTCTGGCTTAGGAAAATGAGTCGCGGTGAACGGCGGCTTCTTACCTCCGGGTACAGCTTCAACGCCTATTAGCCGGCCGTAGAGGCACAAAATTCTGGCTCAGGAAAATGAGCCACGGCGAGGGCGGCTTCCTACCTTCGGGTATAGCTTCTAATGCCTATCCGCCGGCTTTATGCCAAAAAATGTTGACAAGTTAACATTACATCATACATTGCATCTTGCATCATACATTGCATCATATATTTCATCATATTCACATGTCATGCCGGCTTATCAAGCCAGGTCAGAGCCAGATTATGAAAGAAGGAGTAATGTTATGAAAGATATAACATCTCCGGGTTGTGCTTTTTCAAGCTGCCCTTACAGCAACACAGAACATATTATGTCATGTTTTTGCAGGTCTTGTTTATTAAAGATGAGCCGCCGTTATATTGGAAAGTTGATTATTCTTGAAGAACCACCCTATCAGATATAATACCGTGTCATCTAATTGGCTAGTCCTCAGATTTCTTCAATTATGCTCTGTAGTAATCTACAACACTCATGGATTTCTCCAATATATATTTGTCGGGTTGCACCGCAACCATGAGCAGGGATTTCATGTCAGAGACAAAGGAATTATTTCAGGATATTCATTCCGGGTTATATTACAACGACGGTTAAGGATTCATCCAACAAATCGTGGTGAGTCATATTATTCTTACGTAGTCCCAAGTCGCCGCAGGAAGACGACCCGGCACTTGGGGGCTACACTATTCAAAGCCAGTTTATATCAATTATGCAAGTCCCATGTCGTTGCAAGCACGCACCACGGCACTTGGGGGCTAATGCAAGCCGGTTTTCAAATCATTACATCGTCAGCAAGACCATGTTATCTCAAGGAGATGAGCTGGCTTTTCTATATTTTTCTAAAGTCCCAGCCCAGTAATTCTTACTGACCCGGCACTTGGGGACTACACCGCTCAGATCAATTTTTCAAAGTCCCAAGTCCTTGCAGGCATGCGACCCGACACTTGGGGGCTATAGTGTTCAGCTGTTTAAACAGATTATGAGGTTCAAATTGAAGACTCGGTGCATCACATTTTGATGAGCCGGCCCTTGGGGGCTACACCCGCCGAAGCTTTCTAATGAGCCGACCCTTGGGGGCTACACCCGTCGAAGCTTTCTGATGAGCCGACCCTTGGGGGCTACACCCGCCGAAGTTTCATAAGGTATAAGACAGTTATAAGCCCCAGGTTGCTACAGGCAGGTCAACCCGGCCCTTGGGGGCTACACAGTCCAAAATATTATTGCAAAGCACCAAGTTATCATGGATAATCTCGAAGCTTGGGGGCTACAGGTAATATGGACATATCAAAAACTCTTGAGGAGATTTTCAAGATATTAAGTATGGAGTTCAGTTGTTAGACCTGGCGTCACCAACACTTATGACCCGGTGTTATCAAAAAATCATAACCCGCCAGATTTTATAAGCCGCCTTGCTTCACAACAATGGAAGTCCAGTTTACATCAGATGGGTTTTCATCCCAATATTTTTATCAAGTCAGCTGGATTCTAGTTGTTTGACCCGGCGTCACCAACGATAATGACCCGGCGTCATCAACGACAATGACCCGACATCATCAATAATTATGACCCGAAGGAGATGACCTGCCAAGAGTATTGGAAGCCGATTCAATGACATATGGGTGTTCTATTCTTAAAAAATTTCAAAGGACATTGACAAACAAGATGATTTTCAAGAAGACTCATTCATATGAAGAAAAGACCCGGATTTCTGAGGAGCCACTTCATAAGTCGGCCAAAGGAGCAAGCCGGCCACTTAACATATTTATTATTCTTATTTCAGGAGCTTAGCATGAATAAATTCAAACTAATCTGGGGGCTAATGTCGGGGATATACCCCGCGGTATGACCCGTCCTGGCGACTCACATGAGACCCCATAAAGACATGACATCTTATTAATGACCCGGCAGGCGGGTCGCAGGATGACCAAGCCCAAGACCCAATGGGTGAGCCAGCGCCTGGCAGCTCACAAGAGAAGGCCCGAAGAGAGAAGGATTCCCTTAAAGGAAATAAGACCCAGAGTAGGATTCGTGAGAGGCTAGTCCTAATCCTACTCCTAGTAGGACTCTATTTGTAAGCCTACCCTCTCCACCTATATAAGGAGGGGTAGAGCACCCCTAGAGGGGAAAGAAAAATAAGTCCACAAGTTTAGACAACACAAGAGATTAGAGATAGATAGATTAGAGGCTCTCGTGATTAGAGGTAGCAATTAGCACCCTTGTAACCGAGAGATCTTCATCATCATCAATACCAGACAAGCAGGACGTAGGCTTTTACCTCCATCGGAGGGGCCGAACCTAGGTAAACTCCAAGTCTCTCAATTCCGATCAACCCCTTCAAGCCGCCACATAGTTGCGTCTTTGCCCCGAACCTAAGTCCGTTCACCCGAACATCTGCCGTGATAAATCCACGACACCAGGCAATCAAACCATAATGCTTTATTGCTTTCACTTAGCCATAGGGGAACCAAAAGGACTGCAGGAGGATGATGACTAGCCCCCGGTGACTTGTGATGCTCGGATGAACCGCGGCTAAAGCCGATATCACATGGTCTGTACAAATACCAAACCCATCGTATGACATGGAATGACCTCTGACGAGGTCTTGAGTATAACACTTAAGCTCAGATTCGTAGACCGGTTCTCGCATACCATGATAGTCAGTTTTTGGCTTTCTCCTCTGAGGTGTTTAACCAGGCTAGCCGGAAACACAATCTTAGAGGTTCTCCCTTTGCCCTTTTAGCCGAACGAGCAAAACATAAAGGGGCAAGCACAGGAGTCGGGCAACCCAACTATTGACCCAAGACATAGTTCGGAACCAATGCATATAAAGCGAATTCCAAGACGCCGAACACGTAATTAATTGTGCATAAGGCGATTTTTTTAACTCGAGCCCCGGGTCTATTAGCCGGTTGCGTCGCAATATACCGAACATTTTCGTGAGAAGAGGGAGAAAATAGAATGTGCCAAAAAAGGACAACAAGACAACCATCTATAATCATTTTTTATTTTCTCATTGACTCTTATTACTCGAATTACCGAAGTAATTATTTACAGGTATTTGAAAAAAAAATTACATGGAGGACAAAAAATTTACAGGTATTTTTCGCCTCCGCCATCCACGTCTGGTAAGCCTCCTCCTCCTCCTCCTTCCAATGTTGCTCTTCCTCCCCGCTTTCACGGATGAAAGCCGCCAGCGCCTCCTGGTCCTCGTCCCGCAAGACTAGGGGCGGCGAGGTGCCAGCCCACACGTCACGGACGCCACGTCGGCACTACTCTTCATACTCAAGTGCAAATCAGACCTCCCAATCGGGAGAGTGTGCAGCGTAGGCCGGGTTGAGCCACTACTCAGGCGTGAGCTGCTGCCGCTAGTGCCTCACCTCCTCTGCATGCGCCTATGCCGACCACAGCATCGTCGGCACTGGGATCCTCTCCAGATCCAAGTGTCAGTCATGTGGCAGGGTCACATCGGGGTAGGGAGAGGGATGCGGTGCTCCTAGTGCCATCTTTCCTGGTGCACTAGGACGTTAATCCGCTGCTGAGGTGGATGGAAAGACGACAGTGGGGGTAGCGCACGCCAAGGGACGACGGGGGCCTTGCCCTTGTTCTTGCCGGAGCTCGAGCCGGGCCCTGAAAAGATGCCAATGGTGGCTACTATTGGAAATATGCCCTAGAGGCAATAAATAAAGTGTTTATTATTGTATTTCCTTGTTCATGATAATCATTTATTATCCATTCTATAATTGTATTAATTGGAAACATGGATACATGTGTGGATACATAGACAAACACAATGTCCCTAGTATGCCTCTAGTGAACTAGCTCGTTGATCGAAAGATGGTTAAGGTTTCCTAGCCATGGACATGAGATGTCATTTGATAATGGGATCACATCATAGGAGAATGATGTGATGGACAAGACCCAAACTACAAACGTAGCTTATGATCGTGTCAGTTTATTGCTACTGTTTTCTGCATGTCAAGTGTATGTTCTTATGACCATGAGATCATGCAACTCACAGATATCGAAGGAGTACCTTGTGTGTATCAAACTTTGCAACGTAACTGGATGACTATAAAGGTGCTCTACAGGTGTCTCCGAGGGTGTCTGTTGAGTTGGCATGGATCAAGTCTGGGATTTGTTACTCCATGTGACGGAGAGGTATCTTAGGGCCCACTCGGTAATACAACATCACAATAAGCCTTGCAAGCAATGTGACTAAGTGTTAGTTGCGAGATCTTGTATTACGGAATGAGTAAAGAGACTTGCCAATAACGAGGTTGAACTAGGTATGGAGATACCGACGATCGAATCTCGGGCAAGTAACATACCGAAGAACAAAGGGAACATCATACGGGATTAACTGAATCCTTGACATAGAGGTTCGACCGATAAAGATCTTTGTAGAATATGTAGGAACAAATGTGGACATCCAGGTCCCGCCATTGGTTATTGACCGTAGAGGTGTCTCGGTCATGTCTACATAGTTCTCGAACCCGCAGGGTCTGCACACTTAAGGTTTGGTGACGTTTTGGTGGTATAGAGTTATGTATGGTGGTGGCCTAAGTTTGTTTGGAGTCCCGGATGAGATCCTGGACATCAGGAGGAGCTCCGGAATGGTTCGGAGGTAAATATTCATATATAGGAAGTCCTGTTTTGGTCGCCGAAAAAGTTTCGGGCTCATCGGTAGTGTACCGGGAGTGCCAGTAGTGTACCGGGAGACCTCCGGGAGGGGTATTTCGACCCAAGAGGCTACATGGGCTGTGGGATAGTGGAAACCAGACCTTAGTGGGATGGTGGAACAACCACAAGAGGCCCATGCGTCTGGAAGAAAAAAATCCCAAGAGAAAAGGTGGGAAGAAAGGCAAAATAGGTGAATCCTAGTCCTACTAGGATTGGAGGTGGACTCCACCTCCTCCACCTCTTTTCGGCCGAAGCCCTTGGCTTGGGAAGCCAAGGCTGCCTCCTCTCCTCTCTTCCTCCTATATATACTGGTGGTATAGAGGGTTTTTGCACTAGAATTTCAACCACGTGCTACCCGTTCCTCCAATGCATAGTTTCTCCTCTAGATTGGATTTCTGCAGTGCTTAGGCGAAGCCCTGTCGGAATTGCTCCACCACCATCGCCGGAGTGCCGTCAGGCTGCCGGAGTACTCTTCTTCCTCTCCACTCCTTCTTGCTAGATCAAGACGGTGGAGATCGTCATCAAGCTGTACGTGTGCTGAACGCGGAGGTGTCGTCCGTTCGGTGCTAGATCGAAAGGATCGTGATCAAGTTCATGGGACGGATTGTGATCAAGTTCGTGGGACGGATCGTGATCGGATCGCGGGACGAATCATGATTGGATCACAGGACGCACGGCGATTTGGATCGCGAAGACGTTCGACTACACCAACCGCGTTTCTTAACGCTTCCCGCTTAGCGATCTACAAGGGTATGTAGATCCACTCTCCCTCTCGTAGATGCTCATCACCATGGATAGATCTGCGTGTGCGTAGGAAATTTTTTGTTTCCCATGCAACGTTCCCCAATAGTGGCATCATGATCTAGGTCTGTGTGTTGATGAGATCTCGAGTAGAACACAAAAGGTTTGTGGGCATTGATGCTTAGATTGCTTCCTCCCTTGGTAGGATTTTTGTTCAGCGGTATTGTGAGATGAAGCGGCCCGGACCAACATTACTCGTACGCTTACGAGAGACCGGTTCCCTCGACGCAACTTGTTGCCTAGATGGCTTGCGGGTGGCAGTTTCTCTCACTTTAGTTGGATCGGCTTCGACAAAGGTGGTCCTTGAGAAGGTTGAAAAGCAAATTATGTATCACCATTGTGGTATATGTGTAGGTGAGAATCATTCTTGCTAGAAACCCATAGCAGCCACGTAAAACATGCAACAACAATTAGAAGACGTCTAACTTGTTTTTGCAGGGTATGTTGTGATGTGATATGGCCAATTACATGATGTGATATATGTGATGTATGAGATGATCATGTGATGTATAGAATTTCACGACTTGCATGTCGATGAGTACGGCAACTGGCAGGAGCCGTAGGGTTGTCTTTAATTATTGTATGACCTGCGTGTCAATCATTAAGTGCTATGTAATGCTTTACTTTATTGCTAAACGGTAACAATAGTAGTAGAAGCATGTGGGGCGTGACAACCCCGATGGCGACACGTTGATGGAGATCATGGTGTCTTGCCGGTGATGATGGAGATCATGCCGGTGCTTTCAAGATGGAGATCTAAAGCACAAGTTCATGGCCATATCATGTCACTTATGAATTGCATGTGACGTTAATCCTTTTATGCACCTTGTTTTGCTTAGTATGACGGTAGCATTATAAGGTGATCCCTCACTTAAATTTCAAGATAAATTGTGTTCTCCCTGAGTGTGCACCGTTGCGAAAGTTCGTCGTGTTGAGACACCACGTGATGATCAGGTGTGATAGACTCTACGTTCACATACAACGGGTGCAAGCCAGTGTTGCACGCGCTGAACACTCGGGTTAAACTTGACGAGCCTAGCATGTACAGACATGGCCTCGGAACACAAGAGACCGAAAGGTCGAACATGAGTCATATAGTAGATATGATCAACATAATGGTGTTCACCATTTAAGCCACCTCAACTCACGTGATGATCGGACTTGAGTTGGTGGATTTGGATCATGTGACACTCAGATGACCTGAAGGATGTCAATTTGAGTGGGATCTTTAGTAATTTGATTAACTAAACTCATTATCTTGAACAATAGTCTAAGTAAACTTTGCATATTTATGTTGTAGATCAATGGCTCGCGCAGTAGCACCCCTGAATTTTAATGCGTTCCTAGAGAAAGCTAAGTTGAAAGATGATGGAAGTAACTTTGTTGACTGGGCCCGTAATCTGAGAATTATCCTCATGGCTTCCCAGAAATCATATGTCCTTGATGCAGCGCTTGGTGACCAACCAGAAGACATGACCTCCGAAGACATTAAGAACGCTTGGGAGGCACGTACTGGAGATTACTCAATAGTTCAGTGTGCAATATTGTATGGCTTAGAACCGGGACTTCAAATATGTTTTGAACGTCATGGAGCATATGAGATGTTCCAGGAGTTGAAGTTTATCTTTCAGAAGAACGCCCGGATCGAGAGGTATGAAACCTCCGATAAGTTCTATGCTTGCAAGATGGAAGAGAACGGGTCTATCAGTGAACATATACTCAGAATGTCTGGGTATTCAACTCGTCTAGCGGATTTGGGAATTGCCCTTCCGCCAGAAGCGATCACTGACAGAGTTCTTCAATCACTACCACCTAGTTACAAGAGCTTTGTGATGAACTATAACATGCATGGGATGAACAAGTCAGTCGCCGAGCTGTTTACGATGCTAAAAGTCGCTGAGTCTGAAATCCAGAAAGAACATCAAGTGTTGATGGTCAATAAAACCACTAGTTTCAAGAAAAATGGCAAAGTCAAGGGCAAGGGCAAGAAGGGTAAAACCAAGAAGGATGGCAAAGCAGTTGCTACTCCTGCAAAGAAGCCCAAGCATGGACCCAAGCCAGAAACTGAGTGCTTTCATTGCAAGGGAACTGGTCACTGGAAGCGGAACTGCCCCAAGTACCTGGCTGACAAGAAGGCGGCCAACGATAAACAAGGTATATATGATATACATGTTATTGATGTGTACCTTACTAGCTCTCATAGTAGTGCCTGGGTATTTGATACCGGTTCGGTTGCTCACGTTTGCAACTCAAAGCAGGAACTACGGAATAAACGAAGGCTGGCAAAGGACGAAGTGACGATGCGCGTGGGAAATGGTTCCAATGTTGATGTGATCGCCGTCGGCACGCTCTCTCTTCGATTACCATCGGGATTAGTGATGAACCTGAATAATTGTTATTTAGTGCCTGCGTTAAGCATGAACATTATATCTGGATCTTGTTTATTGCGAGACGGTTACTCATTTAAATCAGAGAATAAAGGTTGTTCTATTTATATGAGTAATATCTTTTATGGTCATGCACCCAATGTTAGGGGTTTATTCATATTGAATCTTGATAGTGATGACACACATGTTCATAACATTGATGCCAAAAGATGTAGAGTTGATAATGATAGTACCACTTTCTTGTGGCACTGCCGTTTAGGTCATATTGGTGTAAAACGCATGAGGAAGCTCCATGCTGATGGACTTTTGGAGTCACTTGATTTTGAATCACTTGACACATGTGAACCGTTCTCTGGAACAATGGAACGGGCGAATGACTTATTGGAAATCATACATACTGATGTGTGCGGTCCAATGAATGTTACAACGCATGGTGGATATCGTTATTTTCTCACCTTCACTGATGACTTAAGTAGATATGGGTATATTTACTTAATGAAACACAAGTCTGAAACGTTTGAAAAGTTCAAGCAATTTCAGAGTGAAGTTGAGAATCATCGTAACAAGAAGATTAAGTTCCTGCGATCTGATCGAGGAGGTGAATATCTGAGTTATGATTTTGGTAGTCACTTAAGACAGTGTGGAATTGTTTCGCAGTTGACACCGCCCGGAACACCACGGCGTAATGGTGTGTCTGAACATCGTAATCGAACCTTATTATATATCGTACGTTCTATGATGTCTCTTGCTAATTTGCCACTATCGTTTTGGGGTTATGCATTAGAGACAACTGCATTCACTTTAAATAGGGCACCATCAAAATCCGTTGAGACGACGCCATATGAACTGTGGTTTGGCAAGAAGCCAAAGTTGTCGTTTCTTAAAGTTTGGGGATGTGATGCTTATGTCAAAAAGCTTCAGCCTGAAAAGCTGGAACCCAAAGCGGAGAAATGCGTCTTCATAGGATACCCGAAAGAGACAGTCGGGTATACCTTCTATCTCAGTTCCGAAGGCAAAGTGTTTGTCGCTAAGAACGGAACATTTCTTGAGAAAGAGTTTCTCTCGAAAGAATTGAGTGGGAGGAAAATAGAGCTTGATGAGGTTATTGAACCTTTACTTCAACCAAAAAGTAGCGTAACGCAGAAAGATGTTTCTGTGGAACCTACGACGGCAGAAGAGGAAGTTAATGATGATGATCATGAAGCTTCGGATCAAACTGCTATTGAACCTCGTAGGTCGACAAGGCCGCGTACTACCCCTAAGTGGTACGACAACCCTGTCTTGGAGGTCATGTTGTTGGACAACAATGAACCTACGAGCTATGGAGGAGCAGTGATGGGCCCGGATTTCGAGAAATGGTTAGAGGCCATGAAATCCGAGATGGGATCCATGTATGAAAACAAAGTATGGACTTTGGAAGTATTACATGAAGGGCGAAAGGCCATTCAGAACAAATGGATCTTTAAGAAGAAGACAGACGTGGACGGTAATGTCACCGTCTATAAAGTTTGACTTGTGGCAAAGGGTTTTTCACAAGTTCAAGGAGTTGACTACGATGAGACTTTCTCACCCGTAGCGATGCTTAAGTCTGTCAGAATCATGTTAGCAATAGCTGCTTATTTCGACTATGAAATTTGGCAGATGGATGTCAAAACAGCGTTCCTCAACGGTTTCCTTGAGGAAGAGTTGTATATGATGCAACCCGAAGGTTTTGTCAATCCAGAGAATGTTGACAAAGTTTGCAAACTCCAGCGATCCATTTATGGACTGGTGCAAGCATCTCGGAGTTGGAATAAGCGCTTTGATGAGGTGATCAAAGCGTTTGAGTTTATACAAGTTTACAGAGAAGCTTGTATTTACAAGAAAGTGAGTGGGAGCTCTATAGTGTTTCTAGTATTATATGTGGATGACATATTGCTGATTGGAAACAATATAGAAATGCTGGAAAGCATGAAGGAATATTTGAACAAGAGTTTTTCAATGAAGGACCTAGGAGAAGCTGCTTTCATATTAGGCATTAAGATCTATAGAGATAGATCGAGACGCTTAATAGCACTTTCACAGAGCACATACCTTGATAAAGTTTTGAAGAAGTTCAAAATGGAACAGTCCAAGAAGGGGTTCTTGCCTGTGTTACAAGGTGTGAAGTTGAGTAAGACTCAATGCCCAATAACTGCAGAAGATAGAGAAAAGATGAGTGTCATCCCCTATGCTTCAGCCATAGGCTCTATCATGTATGCAATGTTGTGCACAAGACCCGATGTCAGCCTTGCCATAAGTATGGCCGAAAGGTTTCAAAGTGATCCTGGAATGGAGCACTGGCAAGCGGTCAAGAATATCCTTAAGTACCTGAAAAGGACTAAGGAAATGTTTCTCGTTTATGGAGGTGATGAAGAGCTTGTCGTAAAGGGTTACGTTGATGCAAGCTTTGACACTGATCCGGACGACTCTAAGTCGCAAACCAGGTATGTATTTATTCTTAACGGGGGAGCGGTAAGCTGGTGCAGCTCCAAGCAAAGCATGGTAGCTGATTCTACGTGCGAAGCGGAATACATCGCAGCCTCGAAGGCGGCGAAGGAAGGTGTCTGGACAAAGCAGTTCATGACAAATCTTGGAGTAGTGCCCAGTGCTCTGAATCCAATGAACCTATTTTGTGACAACACCGGTGCCATTGCTCTGGCCAAGGAACCAAGGTTTCACAAGAGGACCAGACACATAAAGCGACGCTTCAACTCCATCCGCGATTACATCGTGGAGAAAGACATAAATATTTGCAAAGTGCACACGGATCTGACTATTGCAGACCCGTTGACTAAACCTCTTCCAAGGGCTAAACATGATCAACACCAGAACTGCATGGGTGTTCGATTCATTACAATGTAAATCACATAGTGATGTGAACTTGATTATTGACTCTAGTGCAAGTGGGAGACTGTTGGAAATATGCCCTAGAGGTAATAAATAAAGTGTTTATTATTGTATTTCCTTGTTCATGATAATCGTTTATTATCCATGCTATAATTGTATTAATTGGAAACATGGATACATGTGTGGATACATAGACAAACACAATGTCCCTAGTATGCCTCTAGTGAACTAGCTCGTTGATCGAAAGATGGTTAAGGTTTCCTAGCCATGGACATGAGATGTCATTTGATAACAGGATCACATCATTAGGAGAATGATGTGATGGACAAGACCCAAACTACAAACGTAGCTTATGATCGTGTCAGTTTATTGCTACTGTTTTCTGCATGTCAAGTGTATGTTCCTATGACCATGAGATCATGCAACTCACAGATATCGAAGGAGTACCTTGTGTGTATCAAACGTCGCAACGTAACTGGGTGACTATAAAGGTGCTCTATAGGTGTCTCCGAGGGTGTCTGTTGAGTTGGCATGGATCAAGACTGGGATTTGTTACTCCGTGTGACGGAGAGGTATCTCAGGGCCCACTCGGTAATACAACATCACAATAAGCCTTGCAAGCAATGTGACTAAGTGTTAGTTGCAAGATCTTGTATTACGGAACGAGTAAAGAGACTTACCAATAACGAGGTTGAACTAGGTATGGAGATACCGACGATCGAATCTCGGGCAAGTAACATACCGGAGAACAAAAGGAACATCATACGGGATTAACTGAATCCTTGACATAGAGGTTCGACCGATAAAGATCTTTGTAGAATATGTAGGAACCAATGTGGACATCCAGGTCCCGCCATTGGTTATTGACCGTAGAGGTGTCTCGGTCATGTCTACATAGTTCTCGAACCTGCAGGGTCTGCACACTTAAGGTTTGGTGACGTTTCGGTAGTATAGAGTTATGTATGGTGGTGACCGAAGTTTGTTCGGAGTACCGGATGAGATCTCGGACGTCACGAGGAGCTTCGGAATGGTCCGGAGGTAAAGATTCATATATAGGAAGTCCTGTTTTGGTCGCCGGAAAAGTTTCGGGCTCATCGGTAGTGTATCGGGAGTGCCGGTAGTGTACCGGGAGACCTCCGGGAGGGGTATTTCGACCCAAGAGGCTACATGGGCCGTGGGAGAGTGGAAACCAGACCTTAGTGGGCTGCTGGAACAACCACAAGAGGCCCATGCGGTTGAAAGAAAAAAGCCCAAGAGAAAAGGTGGGGGAAAAGGCAAAATAGGTGAATCCTAGTCCTACTAGGATTGGAGGTGGACTCCACCTCCTCCACCTCCTTTCGGCCGAAGCCCTTGGCTTGGGAAGCCAAGGCTGCCTCCTCTCCTCTCTTCCTCCTATATATATACTGGTGGTATAGAGGGTTTTTGCACTAGAATTTCAGTCATGTGCTACCCGTTCCTCCAGTGCATAGTTTCTCCTCTAGATTGGATTTCTGCACTGCTTAGGCGAAGACCTGCCGGAATTGCTCTACCACCATCGCCGGAGTGCCGTCAGGCTGCCGGAGAACTCTTCTTCCTCTCCACTCCTTCTTGCTGGATCAAGACGGTGGAGATCGTCATCAAGCTGTACGTGTGCTGAACGTGGAGGTGTCGTCCGTTCGGTGCTAGATCGGAAGGATCGTGATCAAGTTCGTGGGACGGATCGTGATCGGATCGCGGGACGGATCGTGAGACGCACGGCGATTTGGATCGCGAAGACGTTCGACTACACCAACCGCTTTTCTTAACGCCTCCGCTTAGCGATCTACAAGGGTATGTAGATTCACTCTCCCTCTCGTAGATGCTCAATACCATGGATAGATCTGCGTGTGCGTAGGATTTTTTTTTGTTTCCCATGCAACATTCCCCAACAGCTACTAGCTAGGATTTGTCGCCGACGGGGGAGGACAGGTGTTTAGATGGGGACGGCTTTTTTTAGAGGATGAGGACCCCCTCCCCCTCGCACGGTTGGATTAAAAAAGGACTTCCTGCGATCGCTGACGCGTGGGCCCGCGTTGAGCGATTGTCATCAATAAGGCCCCGGACGGTGGTTGACCGGCCACCACGTGGGGACGGGGCAGACGCAGAGAGGACACGCGCGGCGTTTGCTTCGCGTGCGCACGGACGCATTTCCGCTCTAAAATAGGGCCTCGGCCTGAAATGGGTTTTAAGAATGGATCGACGCGTTAGACCTTCACTTTTCTCCGCGACAATCCAAAATGACGGTGTCAAACAAAATGAATTGTCCTGTTAGAGTTGCTCTAATAGGTTTTCTCTTCCAAGAAGAAGTGGAAGTGGTGGTGAAAGGAATGTTCAAAGTTCGAAATTCGAAACCCGAATCGAAAAGGCAGAGCAAAAGGGAGGAGAGGACGTGCCCGTGTCTTCTGTCACGCTTGTCAGATCCTACGGTCAGCAGGAGGGCACGTGTCGAACTCCGATTGCGCCCCCACCCATTCACTCCCCCGTTTCCCGCCCTTTTATCCCCCAGCCTACCTCCCCTCCCGCCTCTCTCCCTCTCCTGCTCCAGAAGCTTCCTCCTTTCCTCCGCCACCGCCGTTTCCGGTCTTCACCGCCGGCAGAGAGAGAGAGAGAGAGAGAGAGAGAGAGAGAGCGAGAGGATGGGGACCCGGAGTTCCCTCTGCCGATGTGCTTCGAGCTCCTCCTCGGCAAAGGTGACCCGTGACCGGGCCGAATCCATCGCTCCGTGCTTCCCTTCGCCGGCCGTACGTCTCACCATTCCGTCGATTCTCTTGCTTTTCTGCAGAGCGTGACCGGTGGCCGCTGGAGGCCAGGCTCATCTGCGCCGCCCACCAAGGCAGCGTCCGCAAAATCAAGAGTAAGCCCCCCCCCCCCCTCTCTGCCCCCTCCGGCGTCCCGTCTCCGTCTGCCCTAGATCTGCCGGGGCCGGGCGCTTAGGGTCGATTTACCCACCGTACGCGCGCGCGCCGGCTGCCGTCTTCCGATCTGTGACGCATGCGGAGAGGGGTGTGGTTCTGGCCGTCCCCAACGGAGGTACAATTTTTCTGGCTCCATCTCTGTCTCCGGGGGTGCCTGATGCTGGGGTTTCTAGTTGCAGACCAGTGACGATCGATTTCTTAAGTAGCACGGGATTCTTGCTACGATTTCTAGGACAAGCAGCGAAACTGGGGTTTCGGGGGGGCTTTTCTTATTGCAGATCAGTGACATTTCTTAACTAGTTGCAGACTAGTGTACCTTTTCTACATGCGGTGACGCTTTCTTTCCAATTTGATGGAATTGCAGTATTATGCCATGGGATTCTTGCCACGATTCGCGGCTAAAAAAGTGCCCCCCTTTTTCATGTCTGTCAACTGCAGAGATCGCAAAGGAGCTGGACGTGCAGCGTCGCGGCATCCCGGCGACGGTGGCCAACGCCACCTACATGGGCTTGAGCGCCCTCCACGCTGCCGGCGGCTGTGGCAGCCTGCCGGTCTACCGGTACCTCGTCGAGGAGGTCAAGATGGACGTCAACAAGACCGACACCGCTCAGGGTAATCTCTACTACGTACTAATGAACACGTGCATTTCCTTTCTGATCTTAGATGAAATGTACTACAATGTGAGACAGTGAGTTTAATTTATGACTTAACCATCAACTTCCACCTGGCCATCTTGATTTCGCTGCCAGGTTTTACCCCACTGGAGTATGCTGTCCAGAATGGGCACCTCCCTGCCGTCAGGTACCTCCTTGACCGAGGCGCCGATCTGCACCAGGAACGTTCCAGCCTCACTCTTCTTCATTCAGCTGCGGTTCATGGTACAGACAAGAGGATCTTTTCACTTTGTTGTTATGCATCTGGCCTTCCTTCAGTGCTAGGATTGGTTTATGAGATTGTTATACATCAAGCTGTTCAAAGCAGTTTACACCCAAACGAGTATTCATTCAGTATGACTACCAACTTATGGTAACTGATCATAGTAATACGTCGTGTTCCGTATGTTTAATCAGTGAACCAACAAAGCTGCTTCCCCTCCTGTAGCTACTGAAACTTTGTCGCCCAAAAACAGTTGTAGAACTTTACCATGTACCAGCAGTCGCTATATCAGAGAGCCTTCCGTCGAATATGGAGATAACTGCTATGATGATACACTTGAATTTATTTTAACAAGAGCTAAGCTATCCTAAAAATTTAAAAAATTGCTGCTGTAAAAGAACAGTTTTCTTGTTGCCATACATAGAGCAACTCTGATCTTATTTGCTTCTCATGTTCACCAGCATCTGCACATCGAGTCATTTTAGGCGTAAAATTTAAACATAGTTGTCACATTAATTTGGGTTTCTGTCTCTCACAATTGTAAAATAGTCCATTTGTTATCATGGTGGTACCAATTTCTTTAGGCATTGTATATACCCTTTTAATCTGCGGATTTTCTTGCAGGATATCCATTTCATATGCCATTTTGTTCTAGCCAATGAAACTAGTTTCCAAAAAATGTCTGTTTAGTTAGTATGTTCACTGTCTTTTTATGCAAGTCTCTCGGGATAACTATTTAATACACTGTCTTGTTCTAGCTTTTAGAAATAGTTTCCCCTCAAATAACTGTTTCTTTAGTATGACTATGTCTTATGGTAACTGATGATGGTAATTCTTTGTTTGCCATATTGATAGTGGTATGATCTTTGTTTGGCTTCTACATATTGAAACTTTCTTGCCCGAAAACGTTTCCATGTACTATTGATAGTGGTATGATCTTTGTTTGCCTTCTTTTTCTCCAGGGCGGTCAGAAATAGTGAACTTTTTTCTTTCTAAAGGAGCCGATGTTGATGCACCATCAGATCTTGGGACACCACTCACTCTTGCATCTCTTCAAGGACATGCTAGTGTTCTCAAGATCCTTTTGCAGCACAATGCAGATGTACAGTTCAAATCTCGTGTTATGTCATCTTTTAACTCCGGTTCTCCTTTGTCCTGGGTTTTTGCTACGTTGTCCATTGCCCCACTTGTATTTGAGGGCCTATTTGGTTAGGGATTTAGTTACCTGTTTGTCCGAGATCCGCGCTTGCGGCAATATTATTTTCCTGCAACCTGGGTCCCATATGTTACCGACTCAAAAAAAGTATGGGAGGCTTGCCTTAGGCTTGGAAAAGTATGACACTCGTTTTCATCATCGACATGCTTAGGAAAAAGTATGGCAAATATCAGCAACCTTCTCAAACCAGTCAAGCAGGCTCTGCTAATAGCTGTTATGTGTGAGCCACACCAGGCGTGGTGGCACTTGTGAGTTGTGACCCACACAACAACTCTGAAAAACCACTGTGACCCCACACTATATAAGCTATTCTTAGAAAAGAAGTATCAGCTCGCTTTTTTTCCTTACAAATTCCATCTTTATCTTGGGTCATATCTTGACATGAAATTTAATTCTTTATTCTTTTTCCCAGCCCAACAAGGGTAATGGTCTGTTTGTACCTTTAGACATGGCATTACGCAAATCCTTTGTGTCCTGTGTGAAGCTGTTGATTCAGGTACAGTATCCTCTGTTTATTATTAGATTTCAGTAGGAATATAGGATTTATATATGCACCGATGTTTGATTTAGTTATCTCTGTATTAGTGACTAGACAATTGTTTGATGGGCTTGCCTTCTGTATTTGCATCTGATAGGGTGGGACTAATGTGAGCGGTGATAATCCTTTGGCAAAGGCTGCAGAGAAGGGCTTAACTGAAGCTATTAAGTGCTTGTTGGAAGCTGGTGCAAACCCAAACGTTCTTGACAGGGTGAGAATGCCTTCTTTTTGTCACATATTCTTGTGTCTTGCTTGGCTTTGTAGTTTCATTATACATGTCTTAAATTGATATGCAACATCCTTTACGAGTAACAATAAAAGGCTGTGCTAAGTTACTTTTTTTTTAACATAAGCTTGTCGCTGTTTCGCCTTTCCCCCTTTCTGCCATGTCTTTTATTAATTTGGTCAGTTGAATAATATGGTTTGAAGTAATAGTGTCAACAACCTTGCTTATTTCCTAAATGTTGAATATCGCTTCATTAAAGCTTCCCTGGTTCCTCAACAGTTTGGCAGATTGCCTATAGAGTTGGCTGCTGAGTATGGTACACGAGAAGATGTCGAGATTCTCTTTCCTTTCACCTCTCCCATTTCAGCTGTGGCCAATTGGACCGTTGATGGAATCATTGAGCATGTGGAGATGGAAATCAAGCAACTTCAGGTACGTAGTTATAGATTTTTTCTTGCATGCCCATGGCTATTTTGTTCACCTCTGAACAATGCTGGCATCAAGTAGGCGTTTAACTAAAACTTCGCAGAACAAGAATCTGAATTTCCTGAAGCTTAGTTTCTTATTCCTGCTCGTCAAACACGCATGTATTTTCTTGCATCTGCATCGCTGTTTAAGCTCTGTTCTGAATACTCATTTGATTTGAATGATGTTTATTAGATAGCTTGTTTTGCTCATATTTTACTGTGCTCAAATTGGAATTCATGGATTTTTTTTTTCGAAAAATAACAAGGAGGCGGATTCATTTTCTTAAATAGTTCTCTCCATTTCCTGTCTGCGTAGCAAGTGAGAACTGATTTTTTAAATCTTGCATTGATTAAAACTATTTCTTGGATTCATTCACTTCACCTTAATATGTTAGTAGAATACTGATTCTCCCTCACACGCATCTGATCTCCTAAGTTATAAGTATACATCAAACAGCTGACTCAAGGTATTGTGAGCTGCCCAGGACGGTAGTTCTGTGAAAAAGAGGATATCTGACATAAAACAACAAGCGGACGAAGCATTTAAGAAGCAGGATTATCAAAATGCATCAGTGTTCTACACGCAGGTATATTGTCAGACTATTTTTCTTTTCTTTCTAGACTGGAGGTACAGCCATGAAACATGTTCCTCCATTACAATTTGGTTGATCCACATTATTAAAATTGATTGACAAACGACAAAATGATTGGTCGGGTAAAGCTACCCAAGCATTCCTGGAATGTGGCAACCAGAGAAAGTCTTCACTGTTTCATCCGGTGTAGGCACTGAAGATGGATAGCTTCGACGCCAAGCTGTTATCAAACAGGAGCCTCTGCTTGCTTTGCATGGGTGATGGGCGGGGGGCTTATGAGGATGCAACTGAATGCACAAAGCTGCGCCCGAAGTGGGCAAAGGCACACTACCGGGAAGGGGCAGCTTTGATGCTCATGAAGGTGCATGCAGTGGGAGGGTTTTGAAACCGATGATTTCGTTGCTGCTTTCACATGTGTCACGCCATTTGATCCCACCGTGCTCTTGTGCCGCGCAGGAGTATGATGCTGCGTATTCCTCGCTCTCAAGGGCTCTGGAGTTGGACCCGGAAAGCGAAGAGATCGAGAAACTATTCTGGTAAGGAATCCATCTTCCATCTTGTTTTTTTCTAGGTTGACATTGCTAGCTGCTGCAGATTCTTGGTGTCGTCGTAACTGGTAGAATCTATTCCTTGCTTAAATGTTCTGGTCAACCGATTTTTGCAGGGAGGCGATGGAGCTGAAGTGATCATCATGCAACTGCGGAGGGAAGCTCAGGCAGAATGGGAGCTCTTTTTTTTTGAACTCTCCAAACCTAAACCTTGACCTTGTTCCAACTTCCAAGAATGTCTCATGCGGCGGAAGGCGAACTTGCTCAAACTGTGTGCTATTATGGCTACGATTAACTTGAATTTGCAGGTCACAAACATGAGAATTCGCGGACAGGATGGCAAGCCACCAACTACCAAGTCGACTCATACGACGCAGTGCGCATCTAAGACCGACCGATCTGCTGGCAACCGGCTAGCCCACAAAGACGGGGTCTACCCAAATGAGAGGAGTTTTCCGACATTCTATCGCTACCTCGGATATGCCTGCCCATTCCGTGGGCATTGCGAGACCATTGATCGTCTGCTCTTTCAATGCCTGTCCATTCGATGCTCTCGACTACAACCCCATGTTTTTTTAAAAGGCATGGCCACTTTGGTGATTTACAACGGCACATGGAAAAAAAAACAAGGGATTTTTGTTGTTCCAAAGACGGAAGGTTTTCGGGATTTTAGTTTTTTTTATGCCCATATTTTTTGAAATAAAAAATAAATAAACCAAATCATATGTCTTTAAAATGCATATAGCAAGTTTTACCACATGTCTCTTTGGCAAAAAAAAAAGGGTCCCAGGCGACGTTTGCCGGATAGCATTTCTCTGAAAATAAAGTCCCCGGCCCGTGTGCCCTCGCTGGCAGCAGGCCACCCCCGCCGCGCGTCAGGCCCGACTCATTCGGTCGTCACCCGGGCCCAGGCGGCGCATCACCCTCTCTTTCCGTGTCGAGCGAGGCCCGCGCAGCGCAACGAGGCCAGCCGAAAAGAGGAGCGGCGGACAGAGACGGACGCTGGATTCGGGCGGCCGACACGGCACCCCGCCCATACATACCCATCGGTGCGATCCGTTCGTTCGGTGTTGCCGTCACGGCCGTCGACGTGGCACGAACCGGTGAGCGGAGCGGAGCACCGCGAGCCATCGATTGATTTTTTTTGGATTTGGAGGGTCCCTCCCACTCCCCCGGCCGGCCGATCGATGGTTCGGCGACCGCACGGCGGCCTGGGACCCGCCCGGACTGGTCTGCACCGGACCATCCGTGATGCGGCCCGTCTCCCATTGCCGAACGATCAGCGGCAGCCACGCCTGGACGTCAAACAAGCAACAGTTCCGCGACTCGCCGCCAGCTATCTATCCTCTTCCCTACGGGCCCACTGGTCAGGGTTCCTCGCATGCACGCGAATGTATAACCGCGGCCTCGTCACTCCCAAAGATTCCCTCGCACCTTTTTATATAATAATAATAATAATAACACACAGAGAGCAAAGAACGCGGTGCCTATCTTGCATCGGTAGGAATGTTTGAAGGAATGTTGCTCAAAACCCCACTGTTGGTAACGAACCATAGCTTGTTGATTGGACCAACACCGTATACCAGATCGAATAGACTGAAACCGAGACCGCAGACGACCGTAGCGCGCTCCACTCATCGCTCACGCGAAAAGAAAAAAAAAAGCACTGCAAGGTCACGCCAAGTTCTCGCGCCGATCCACTCATGGCGTCTCGCCGTTCCTCTTCAGGCCTTCATCAGTGAAGGAAAACAAACGCCCGCAAAACCCTTAGCTCAGGCGGCGCACGAGCGGACGTTGCAACCGAAGCAGACAAGACGACCGCGGCAACTCCATTTTCCCGTCTGCGTCCTGCCGCGGGGCCGTCCGGCGCGCCGTGCACCGGGATAACTTTTGAGAAAATTCCATATATGACACTATTTTAAATGTTGTTTCCCTATTTAACATTGGATTGCCTTTTCTGTCTTATGTAACATCCAGTGTAAATATTTTTGCCCTTTCTAGCACTTTCGTGAGTTCTGTGAGCATATGCCGTTAAAACATGTCACGTGTGATGTCAGTTTTTGCAATCGGACGAAATTGCCCCTGTCAGTAACATCGGAAAAAGGAAAAAAGGAATGGCCGAACTGGTCATCGATCTCCCCCCCCCCCCCGACCCTCCATCCCCTTTCTCCCGACCCGTCTCCTCACCCCTTGCTCCCAACCCTAGGCGGCATCGGCGGCGGCGAACCTCAGTCCAGTCCTGGCGGCGGCGACGACGGCGGATACTCATGGCTATGGACTGGGCGGTGATCCGGATGGGGACGGCGCTGCGGAGGACGGCTAGGGCGCGGCTGCGGAGGGGTCAAGCCTAGGCGCTGATGCGGATCCGGCGTTGGCGGAGAATGGCGGCGGCGGGCCTGGGGCTAAGTGCGGCCAGGGCGCGGCTCCGGCAGCAGAGGGGTTGGTCCAGCGCGCAACTGTAGATGGAGACAAGGCGGGTTCGGCAGGTGGTCAGGACGCAGCTGTAGCGATCTCGGGCCAGGGTATTGCATTGGCCAAGGGCTCGACCGCCGATGCAGGTGGAGGCTCAGGGTGGGCATGGCTGGGTCGACACCGGAAGAAGCTGCAGGGTCAGGCGAGGGAATAGCTGGGTCGACCCCGACAACAACTACATGGGCGTGCCCAGTAGGGTAAGTTCGGGGCACTAGCAGCTGTTAATTTGCTTGCAACAAGATGCTGAATTCCTTGGCTCTTTTCGCAGTTTGGATAAAATGCTTATCTGAAATTATTGGTCACACGTTCAGAAGGTAATTTCGTGCTACAATGCATGCATCATTGGTGAAGCCGAGCATGAACTCTGCCAATTTCAGTATGAAACTGTTATATTTTAAAAGAATTATAAGTACAGGAAAGGCAACTCTGGCATTATTCTGTTTTTAGGGAACCTTGCACTCAAATTGGATATGATACTTTTTTCTTTCCTGTTGCAAATAACGAGGAAGATGGCCTTTGCTGAAAGATGATCAGACTGATCATTGGGTTGCATCGCTAAATTCCAGTCAAATGATTCTTTTACCACCGTGCTTATGCTAACAGAAGATGCCTGCTTGGACTTCTGAATGACAGATAAAAAGCATCTTTGTAGATTTCATGAAAAGTTCAGTGATGTCCATAACCTACTAATACCAAATGAACTTGGATTAACTAAAGCACCATTTAACACTGGATACTTGGATGTGAGACTGGATGTTTATGTGCAAATCTGCATATGTTTGCCGAAAAATATGTATATGTGAATTGTGTGATCGGAGTATGCATCAAATTACTAGGGAGGTTTTGCCCAATTTTTTAACTAATTTAAATTCAAGATATGGAATTTTGCATGTTTACAAGGAAGGTACTGCCCAACTTTGCATTGAACAACAAAAAAACTTATTACCCAATTTTGGTCAAAAGTTGCATGAGGGATAAAATCGTCTTTTCATGTGTCATTTAACACCGTTAGTGGTCACAATGAAGGGAAGTGTTACAGAAGGAACAAATTTTAGTATTTGTGTTAGATAAGGAAGAATTTTTTAAGCAGTGTTAAATAAGGGAAAATATTTTAAGCCAATGTTAAATAAAGAATCATTTCATAACTTTTAGTCGCGCTCCGTGACCTCCCTGGGCGATGTATCGCTGGCTCGATTCTGGTTCCCAGGTTGATCGAGCGGCAGCCGCACGGCCCGGGGACCGGCTGTCCGAACCTCAGCCGTACGTGCGTGCGCTCGCGGTCTACCGTCAGCTCAACGTGGCCAGCCGCAACTTGCACGCCCAAACGTACTCTGCTACCACTAGTACCAAGCAACACTTGAACAAATCGCCATCGGGATCGACCACGATGCGTCTTCTCGCCCGGCCGTGACACGGACGGATTCCTGATCCTTCTTGGCCCTGTTTGAATCTCGGAGGTAAGCTAGTTTAGATTAGTTAGGGATTCAAATAACCCAAAAGCATCCAAACAAAAGGGTAAGAATAGGGTTAGTTGCTCTAACCCAGCCAAAACAACCAACCCTTTGGAGAGGTGTTTATTTAAGTTAGTTTAGGTGAGACCCATAAAGAAAATATTTTTCTCTTTGCCTTCATCGCATCGGATCCTATCCTCATCCGTGTCCCTTTCGTCCACATCTCGTGCCTCCCTCTCGTCCACATCATGTTGTTTCCGTCGGCCTACACCGTGCCGCCCCCGTCGGCCCCCATCGTGCCGCCCCCGTCCGCCCCATCGTGCCGCCCATCCATCCTAAGCCGCGCCGGTCGTCCCAACCCGCGATGGGCGGAGAGGGCTTCGACGTGTGGGATTCGCAGCCGTCGGCGAGCGGCCCAGCTAACCAGGCCGATCTTAATTTGTAAAAACAATTTGTTTACGGCATTTGTGAGCGGACAGAGGCCACACAAGAACCGGCCACACCAAATCCGGCTGGAAAGAGGGAGAAAGTGCATTTACTGTCAATCTAACACTATCATCCAAACATCACATCTGGCTAGAGTTAGTTCAGAGTTAGTCACGAGTTAGAAACTAACTCTAACCATTAGCTATGTTAGAGTATCCAAACATGACCCTTATCTCTCTGTTCACATCATACGAGAGGGGTCGAACTAGTCGAAGGGAAGAACAAACTCAAAGGCTATACTATCTCCCCGATAAGTAGGGAGATTGTAAGAGCACATTTCTGTTGGAAATATGCCCTAGAGGCAATAATAAATTGGTTATTATCATATTTCCTTGTTCATGATAATCATTTATTATCCATGCTATAATTGTATTAATCAGAAACTCAGATACATGTGTGAATACATAGACAACACCATGTCCCTAGTATGCCTCTAATAGACTAGCTCGTTGATCAAAGATGGCTATGGTTTCCTAGTCATGGACATGAGATGTCATTTGATAACGCGATCACATCATTAGGAGAATGATGTGACGGACAAGGCCCAAACTACAAACGTAGCATATGATTGTGTCAGTTTATTGCTACTGTTTTCTACATGTCAAGTATATGTTCCTATGACCATGAGATCATGCAACTCACGGACACCGGAGGAGTGCCTTGTGTGTATCGAACGTCGCAACGTAACTGGGTGACTATAAAGGTGCTCTACAGATATCTTCGAGGGTGTCTGTTGGGTTGGCATGGATCAAGACTGGGATTTATTACTCCGTGTGACGGAGAGGTAACTCAGGACCCACTCGGTAATACAACATCACAATAAGCCTTGCAAGCAATGTGACTAAGTGTTAGTCATGGGATCTTGTATTACGGAACGAGTAAAGAGACTTGCCGGTAACGAGGTTGAACTAGGTATGGAGATACCGACGATCGAATCTCGAGCAAGTAACATACTGAAGAACAAAGGAAACATCATACGGGATTAACTGAATCCTTGACATAGAGGTTCGACCGATAAAGATCTTCGTAGAATATGTAGGAACCAATATGGGCATCAGGGTCCCACTATTGGTTATTGACCGTAGAGGTGTCTCGGTCATGCCTACATAGTTCTCGAACTCGCAGGGTCTGCACACGTAAGGTTCGGTTACGTTTCGGTAGTATAGAGTTATGTATGGTGGTGACCTAAGGTTGTTCGGAGTCCCGGATGAGATCCCGAACGTCACGAGGAGCTCCAGAATGGTCCGGAGGTAAAGATTGATATATAGGAAGTCCCGTTTTGGTCGCCGAAAAAGTTTCGGGCTCATCGGTAGTGTACCGGGTGTGCCGATAGTGTACCGGGGGACCATCAGGAGAGGTATTTCGACCCAAGAGGATACATGGGCTGTGGAAGGAGGTAAACCAGCCCCTGGTGGGCTGGCCGAAGCCTCCTCTAAGGGCCCATGCGGCTGGAGTGGTTTGAGAAGGAAAAAATCCAAAGGTGGAGAGGTGGAAAGAGTTTCCAAGTGGAAAGGAGGAATCCTACTCCTAATAGGATTGGAGTAGGACTCCTCCACCTCCAATTTCGACCGAACCTTGAGGGTTTGAGGCTTCCTCCTCCCCTCCCTCCCTCCTATATACACTAGAGGATTTAGAGGAAAAAGCTTACCATAACAGCCACGTGCTACCTCTCCTCTAGATCGCAGTTTCTCCTCTAGATCGGTTTTCAGCGGTGCTTAGGCAAAACCCTGCTGGAATAGCTCCACCACCATCGCCGCAACGCCATCGCGCTGCCGGAGAACTCATCTACCTCTTTGCTCCCTCTTGCTGGATCAAGAAGGCGGAAATCGTCATCGAGCTGTACGTGCGCTGAACGCGGAGGTGTCTGTTGGGGGACGTAGTAGTAAATCAAAAAAATTCTTACGATCACCAAGATCTATCCATGGAGAAACTAGCAACGAGTGGGGAGAGATTGCATCTTCATACCTTTGAAGATCGCTAAGCGGAAGCGTTACAAGAACGCGGTTGGTGGAGTCGTACTCGGAGCGATTCAGATCGCGGTGGACTCCGATCTTAGCGCCGAACAACGGCGCCTCCGCGTTCAACACACGTACATCCCGGTGACGTCTCCCACACCTTGATCCAGCAAGGAGGAGGCAGAGGTTGAGGGAGAGCTTTGACAGCACGACGGCATGGTGACGGTGGAGCTACGTGAACTCCGGCAGGGCTTCGCCAAGCGCTACGGAGAACGAGGAAATGGAAGGGTAGGGCTGTGCCGAGAGACAGAAGTCGTGTCTCAAATCATCCCAAACCCTTGAATATATATATAGGAAGAGGGAGAGGGAGGGTTGCCTTGGCCCCTCCTCCAAGGAGGAGAGGTTCGGCCGAAGGAGGGATAGAGTCCACCTCCTACAAGGGAGGTGGATCTCCTCTTTTAAAACCCTTTTGCCCTTTATCTCTTGATCCCAGCCGCATGGGCCTTTCTAGAAGGTCTTGGTCCAGACCAAAATGGGCTGGAACACCTCCTCTAAGGGCCCACGAAGTCCTATGGTCGTCACACCCCTCCCGGGGGTCCTCCGGCACCCTCCTGGTACTCCCGGTACACTACCGATGAGCCCGAAAACTTTCCGTGACCAAAACTAGACTTCCTATATATCAATCTTTACCTCCAGACCATTCCGGAGCTCCTCGTGACGTCCGGGATCTCATCCGGGACTCTGAACAACCTTCGGTAATCACGTATACCATTTCCCTATAACCCTAGCGTCATCGAACCTTAAGTGTGTAGACCCTACGGGTTCAGGAGACACGTAGACATGACCGAGACACCTCTCCGGTCAATAACCAACAGCGGGATCTGGATACCCATGTTGGCTCCCACATGCTCCACGATGATCTCATCGGATGAACCACGATGTCGGGGATTCAGTCAATCCCGTATACAATTCCCTTTGTCTATCGGTATGATACTTGCTCGAGATTCGATTGTGGGTATCTCTATACCTTGTTCAATCTCGTTACCGACAAGTATCTTTACTCGTTCCGTAATACATCATCCCGTGGCTAACTCTTTAGTCACATTGAGCTCATTATGATGATGTCTTACCGAGTGGGCCCAGAGATACCTCTCCGTCACACGGAGTGACAAATCCCAGTCTCGATTCGTGCCAACCCAACAGACACTTTCGGAGATACCCATAGTGCACCTTTATAGCCACCCAGTTATGTTGTGACGTTTGGCACACCCAAAGCATTCCTATGGTATCCGGGAGTTGCACAATCTCATGGTCTAAGGAAACGATACTTGACATTGAAAAGCTTTAGCAAACGAACTACACGATCTTGTGCTATGCTTAGGATTGAGTCTTGTCCATCACATCATTCTCCAAATGATGTGATCCCGTTATCAACGACATCCAATGTCCATCGCCATGAAACCGTGACCATCTATTGATCAACGAGCTAGCCAACTAGAGGCTTACTAGGGACATGTTATGGTCTATGTATTACGGTTTCCGGTTAACACAATTATAGCATGAACAATAGACAATTATCATGAACTAGGAAATACAATAATAACCATTTTATTATTGCCTCTAGGGCATATTTCCAATAGTCTCCCACTTGCACTAGAGTCAATAATCTAGTTACAATGTGATGAATCGTACACCCATAGCAATCTGGTGTTGATCATGTTTTGCTCCTGAGAGAGGTTTAGTCAACGGATCTGCGACATTCAGATCCGTATGCACTTTACAAATATCTCTATCTCCCTCCTGAATGTAATCACGGATGGAGTTGAAGCGGCGCTTGATGTGTCTTGTCTTCTTGTGAAACCTGGGCTCCTTCACAAGGGCAATAGCTCCAGTGTTGTCACAGAATAGAGTCATCAGGCCCGACGCACTTGGAATTACTCCTAGGTCGGTGATGAACTCCTTCATCCAGACTCCTTCCTTTGCTGCTTCCGAAGCAGCTATGTACTCTGCTTCACATGTAGATGCCGCCACGATGCTTTGCTTGCTGCTGCACCAGCTGACGGCCCCTTCGTTCAAAACATACATGTATTCGGTTTGCGACTTGGAGTCGTCCGAATCTGTGTTGAAGCTAGCATCGACGTAACCCTTTACGACGAGCTCTTCGGCACCTCCATATACGAGAAACATGTCCTTTATCCTTTTCAGGTACTTCAAGATATTCTTGACCGCTGTCCAGTGTTCCGCTTCGGAATCACTTTGGTACCTCCCCACCAAACTTATGGCAAGGTTCACATCAGGTCTGGTACACAGCATGGCATACATAATAGAGCCTATGGCTGAAGCATAGGGGATGACACTCATCTCTTCTCTATCCTTTGCCGTGGTCGGGCATTGAGTCATACTCAATCTCACACCTTGTAACACAGGCAAGAACCCCTTCTTGGACTGATCCATATTGAACTTCTTCAATATCTTGTCAAGGTATGTGCTCTGTGAAAGACCTATGAGGCGTCTCGATCTATCTCTATAGATCTTAATACCTAATATGTAAGCAGCTTCTCCAAGGTCCTTCATTGAAAAACACTTATTCAAGCAGGTCTTTACACTTTCCAAGAGTTCTATATAATTTCCCATTATCAGTATGTCATCCACATATAATATGAGAAATGCTACAGAGCTCCCACTCACTTTCTTGTAAATACAAGGTTCTCCATAAACCTGTACAAACCCAAACGCTTTAATCACTTCATTAAAGCGAATGTTCCAACTCTGAGATGCTTGCACCAGCCCATAGATGGAGCGCTGGAGCTTGCATACATTGTTAGCATCTTTAGGATCGACAAAACCTTCTGGCTGCATCATATACAGTTCTTCCTTAAGGAAACCATTAAGGAATGCCATTTTGACGTCCATTTACCAGATCTCATAATCATAAAATGCGGCAATTGCTAACATGATTCGGACAGACTTCAGCATCGCTACGGGTGAGAAAGTCTTATCGTAGTCAACTCCTTGAACTTGTCGATAACCCTTAGCGACAAGCCGAGCCTTATAGACGGTAACATTACCGTCCGCGTCAGTCTTCTTCTTAAAGATCCATTTATTTTCAATGGCTCGCTTATCATCAGGCAAGTCCACCAAAGTCCATACTTTGTTCTCATACATGGATCCTATCTCGGATTTCGTGGCCTCATGCCATTTGTTGGAATCCGGGCCCGCCATTGCTTCTTCATAGTTCGAAGGTTCACCGTTGTCCAACAACATGATCTCCAGGACAGGGTTGTCGTACCACTCTGCTGCGGAACATGTCCTAGTGGACCTTCGACATTCAACAGTAACTTGATCTGAAGTTTCATGATCATCATCATTAACTTCCTCTCCAGCCGGTGCAGGCTCCACAGAAACAACTTCATGTGCTGTGCTACTCTCCGGTTCGAGTGGAGGTACAATTACCTCATCAAGTTATATTTTCCTCCCACTTACTTCTTTCGAGAGAAACTCTTTCTCGAGAAAGGATCCATTCTTGGCAACAAATACTTTGCCCTCGGATCGTAGGTAGAAGGTATACCCAATAGTCTCTTTGGGATATCCTATGAAGACGCACGTTTCCGCTTTGGGTTCGAGCTTCTCAGGTTGAAGTTTCTTCACATAAGCATCGCATCCCCAAACTTTTAGAAACGACAGCTTAGGTTTCTTTCCAAACCATAATTCATACGGTGTCTTCTCAACGGATTTTGATGGTGCCCTATTTAAAATGAATGCGGTAGTCTCTAATGCATATCCCCAAAATGATAGCGGTAAGTCGGTAAGAGACATCATAGATCGCACCATATCTAATAGAGTGCGATTACGATGTTCAGACACACCATTTCGCTGAGGTGTGCCAGACGGCGTGAGTTGTGAAACAATTCCACATTTCCTTAGGTGCGTGCCAAACTCGTGACTTAAATATTCTTCGCCATGATCAGATCGTAGGCACTTTATTTTCCTGTCACGTTGATTATCTACCTCACTCTGAAATTCCTTGAACCTTTCAAAGGTTTCAGACTTGTGTTTCATTAAGTAGACATATCCATATCTACTCAAGTCATCAGTGAGGGTGAGAACATAACGATAGCCACCACGAGCCTCGACACTCATTGGACCGCATACATCGGTATATTTCCAACAAGTCAGTTGCTTGCTCCATTGTTCCGGAGAACGGAGTCTTGGTCATCTTGCCCAAGAGGCATGGTTCGCACATGTCAAATGATTCGAAATCAAGAGACTCCAAAAGTCCATCAGTATGGAGCTTCTTCATGCGTTTGACACCAATATGACCAAGGCGGCAGTGCCACATGTAAGTGGGACTATCGTTATCAACCTTAGATTTTTTGGTACTCACACTATGGACATGTGTAACATCACGTTTGAGATTCATCAAAAATAAACCATTGACCAGCGGGGCATGACCATAAAACATTTCTCTCATATAAATAGAACAACCATTATTCTTAGATTTAAATGAGTAGCCATCTCGCATCAAGCGAGATCCAGATATAATGTTCATGCTCAAAGCTGGTACTAAATAACAATTATTAAGGTTTAACACTAATCCCGAAGGTAGATGTAGAGGTAGCGTGCCGACGGCGATCACATCGACGTTGGAACCATTCCCGACGCGCATCGTCATCTCGTCCTTTGCCAACCTCTGCTTATTCCGCAGCTCCTGCTTGGAGCTACAAATGTGAGCAGCTGCACCGGTATCAAATACCTAGGAGCTACTACGAGCGCTGGTTAGGTACACATCAATAACAAGTATATCACATATACCTTTAACGTTGCCGTCCTTCTTATCCGCTAAGTACTTGGGGAAGTTCCGCTTCCAGTGACCGGTACCCTTGCAATAAAAACACTCAGTCTCAGGCTTGGGTTCATTCTCGTTCTTCTTCTTCCCGGCAACTTGCTTACCGGGCGCGGCAACAGCTTTGCCGTCCTTCTTGAAGTTCTTCTTACCCTTGCTTTTCTTGAAACTAGTGGTCTTATTCACCATCAACACTTGATGCTCCTTTTTGATCTCGACCTCCGCTGATTTCAGCATCGAGTACAACTCAGGAGTGGACTTCTCCATCCCTTGCATGTTGTAGTTCATTACAAAGCTCTTGTAGCTAGGTGGAAGCAACTGGAGGATTCTATCAATGGCCGAGTCATCCGGGAGATTAACTCCCAGCTGAGTCAAGCGGTTGTGTAGCCCAGACATCTTGAGGATGTGCTCACTGACATAACTGTTCTCCTCCATCTTACAACTGAAGAACTTGTCAGAGACGTCATATCTCTCGACCTGGGCATAAGCTTGAAAAACCAGTTTTAGCTCTTGGAACATCTCATATGCTCCGTGTTGCTCAAAACGCTTTTGGAGCCCCGGTTCTAAACTGTAAAGCATGCCGCACTGAACAAGGGAGTAATCATCGTAGCGAGAATGCCAAGCGTTCGCAACGTCTTGCTTTGCTGGGAGAATAGGTGGGCCACCTAGCGGTGCATCAAGGACATACAATTTCTTGGAAGCTATGAGGATGATCCTCAAACCATGGACCCAGTCCGCATAGTTGCTTCCATCATCTTTCAGCTTGGTTTTCTCTAGGAACGCGTCGAAGTTTAGGGTGACATTCGCGCTGGCCATTGGATCTACACTATAGATTGTAAAGACAATTTTAGACTAAGTTCATGATAATTAAGTTCACATAATCAAATTATTTAATGAACTCCCACTTAGATAGACATCTCTCTAGTCATCTAAGTGACACATGATCCATGTCAACTAGCCCGTGTCCGATCATCACGTGATACGGACTAGTCATCCATGGTGAACATCTCCATGTTGATCATATCTTCTATACGACTCATGTTCGACCTTTCGGTCTTCCGTGTTCCGAGGCCATGTCTGTACATGCTAGGCTCGTCAAGTCAACCTAAGTGTTCCGCGTGTGTAAATCTGGCTTACACCCGTTGTATGCGAACGTTAGAACCTATCACACCCGATCATCACGTGGTGCTTCAGAACGATGATCCTTAGCAACGGTGCACAGTTAGGGTGAACACTTCTCTTGAAATTTTATTGAGAGATCATCTTATTTACTACCATCGTTCTAAGCAAATAAGATGTAAACATGATAAACATCACATGCAATCAATATAGTGACATGATATGGCCAATATCATCTTGCTCCTTTGATCTCCATCTTTGGGGCACCATGATCATCACTGTCACCGGCACAACACCATGATCTCCATCATCATGATCTCCATCATCGTGTCTTCATGAAGTTGTCTCGCCAACTATTACTTCTACTACTATAGCTAACGTTTAGCAATAAAGTAAAGTAATTACATGGCGTTTATGATTGACACACTGGTCATACAATAAAATAAGACAACTCCTATGGCTCCTGCCGGTTGTCATACTCATCGACATGCAAGTCGTGAATCCTATTACAAGAAGATGATCAATCTCATACATCACATCACATCCTTTGGCCATATCACATCACGAGGCATATGCTGCAAAAACAAGTTAGACGTCCTCTAATTTGTAGTTGCAAGTTTTTACGTGGCTGCTATAGTTTTCTAGCAAGAACATTTCTTACCTACGCCAAAACCACAACGTGATATGCCAATTGCTATTTACCCTTCATAAGGACCCTTTTCATCGAATCCAATCCGACTAAGGTGGGAGAGACAGACACCCGCTAGCCACCTTATGCAACAAGTGCATGTCAGGCGGTGGAACCAGTCTCACGTAAGCGTACGTGTAAAGTCGGTCCAGGCCGCTTCATCCCACAATACCGCCAAATCAAGATAAGACTAGTAGTGGTAAGCATATTAACAAAATCAACGCCCACAACAACTTGTGTTCTACTCGTGCATTGATTCTACGCATAGACCTAGCTCTGATACCACTGTTGGGAGACGAAGTAGTAAATCAAAAAAATTCTTACGATCACCAAGATCTATCCATGGAGAAACCAGCAACGAGTTGGGAGAGATTGCATCTTCATACCTTTGTAGATTTCTAAGAGGAAGCGTTACAAGAACGCGGTTGGTGGAGTCGTACTCGCAGCGATTCAGATCGCGGTGAACTCCGACCTTAGTGCCGAACAACGGCGCCTCCGCGTTCAACACACGTATAACCCGGTGACGTCTCTCGCACCTTGATCTAGCAAGGAGGAGGGAGAGGTTGAGGGAGATCTCCGGCAGCACGACGGCGTGGTGACGGTGGAGCTACGTGAACTCCGGCAAGGCTTCGCCAAGCGCTACGGAGAACGAGGAAGAGGAAGGGTAGGGCTGCGCCGAGAGAGAGAAGTCGTGTCTCAAATCAGCCCAAACCCTTGCATATATATAGGAGGAGGGAGAGGGAGGGCTACCTTGGCCCCTCATCCAAGGAGGAGAGGTTCGGCCAAAGGAGGGATAGAGTCCACCTCCCACAAGGGAGGTGGATCTCCTCTTTTAAAACCCTTTTGCCCTTTACCTCTTGATCCCAGCCACATGGGCCTTTCTAGAAGGTCTTGGACAGCCCAAAAAGGGCTGGCACACCTCCTCTAAGGGCCCACAAAGTCCTATGGTCGTCACACCCCTCCCGGGGGTCCTCCGGCACCCTCTCGGCACTCCCGGTACACTACCGATGAGCCCGAAAACTTTTCGGTGACCAAAACTGGACTTCCTATATATCAATCTTTACCTCCGGACCATTCCGGAGCTCCTCGTGACGTACAGGATATCATACGGGACTCCGAACAACCTTCGGTAATCACGTATACCATTTCCCTATAACCCTAGCGTCATCGAACCATAGACCCTACGGGTTCGGGAGACACGTAGACATGACCGAGACACCTTTCCGATCAATAACCAACAGCGGGATCTGGATACCATGTTGTCTCCCACATGATCCACGATGATCTCATCGGATGAACCACGATGTCGGGGATTCAGTCAATCCCGTATACAATTCCCTTTGTCTTTCGATATGATACTTGCCCGAGATTCGATCGTCGGTATCTTTATACCTTGTTCAATCTCGTTACCAGCAAGTATCTTTACTCGTTCGGTAATACATCATCTCGTGGCTAACTCTTTAGTCACATTGAGCTCATTACGATGATGTCTTACCAAGTGGGCCCAGAGATACCTCTCCGTCACACGGAGTGACAAATCCCAGTCTCGATTCGTGCCAACCCAACAGACACTTTCAGAGATACCCATAGTGCACCTATATAGCCATCCAGTTACGTTGTGACGTTTGGCACACCCAAAGCATTCCTATGGTATCCGGGAGTTGCACAATCTCATGGTCTAAGGAAACGATACTTGACATTGAAAATCTTTACCAAACGAACTACACGATCTTGTGCTATGCTTATGATTGGGTCTTGTCCATCACATCATTCTCCTAATGATGTGATCCCGTTATCAATGACATCCAATGTCCATGGCCATGAAACCATGACCATCTATTGATCAACAAGCTAGCCAACTAGAGGCTTACTAGGGACATGTTATGGTCTATGTATTACGGTTTCCGATTAACACAATTATAGCATGAACAATAGACAATTATCATGAACTAGGAAATACAATAATAACCATTTTATTATTGCCTCTAGGGCATATTTCCAACAGTGTCGTCCGTTCGGCGCTAGATCGGAAGGACCGTGATCAAGATCGCGAGACGGATCGTGATGAGATCACTAGACGGATCGTGATGAGTTCGCGGGACAGATTGTGATCAAGATAGTGAGACGGATCGTGATGACAAAACAAGGTTTCCGTAATGGTTTCTGTGAGGAAGAGTTGTATGTGATACAACCAGAAGGTTTTGTCAATCCTAAGGATGCTAATAATATGCAAACTCCAGCGATCCTTCTATGGACTGGAGCAAGCATCTCGGAGTTGGAATATATGCTTTGATGAGGTGATCAAAGTGTTTAAGTTTATACAAAGTTTATGAGAAACTTGTATTTGCAAGAAAGTGAGTGGGAGCGCTATGGAATTTCTTATAAGAATATGTAGTTGACATATTATTGATCGGAAATGATGTAGAATTTCTGAAAGAGCATGAAGGGTTGTTTGAAAAGAGTTTTTTCAAAGGAAGACCCAGATAAAGCTACTATTTTATTGAGCATCAAGATCTATAGGGATAGATCTATTCGCTTGATAAGTTTTTTTTTCGACGAAGACATACCTTGACAAGTTTTTGAAGGAGTTCAAAATAGATGGGTCAAAGAAGGAGTTCTTGACTGTATTGTAAGGTGTGAAATTGAGTAAGACTCAATACCCGACCTCGGCAGAAGATAAAGAAGAGATGAGTGTCATCTCCTATGCTTTAGCCATAGGCTCTATATAGTATGCCGTGCTGTGTACCGCACCTGTGTGTGCCTTGCCCTGAGTCTGTCAAGGGGTACAAGAGTAATCCAAGAGTGGATCACTAGACAGCGGTCAAAGTTAGCCTTAGTAACTTGAGAACTAAGGAAATATTTCTCGATTATGGAGGTGATAAAGAGTTCATCGTAAAGTGTTACGATGATGCAAGCTTTAAAACCAATCCGGATGACTCTTAGTAGAAATCCAGCTACGTATAGTGGAGCAGCCATTTGGAATAGCTCCAAGTGGAGCGTGGGAGCAGTATCTACAAATATGAAATGGAAAGTTTGCAAAGGTACACACGGATCTGAATGTCGCAGACCCGCTGACTAAAAACCTCTTTCACGAGCAGAACATGAACAAACCCCAGAACTTATTGGGTGTTAATCACATGATGATATGATCACATGGTGATGTAAGTGTTAATCACATGGTGATGTGAACTAGATTATTGACTCTAGTGCAAGTGGGAGACTGTTGGAAATATGCCCTAGAGGCAATAATAAAATGGTTATTATTGTATTTCCTTGTTCATGATAATTGTCTATTGTTCATGCTATAATTGTGTTAACCGGAAACCATAATACATGTGTGAATACATAGACCACAACATGTCCCTAGTGAGCCTCTAGTTGACTAGCTCGTTGATCAATAGATGGTCACGGTTTCATGGCCATGGACATTGGATGTCGTTGATAACGGGATCACATCATTAGGAGAATGATGTGATGGACAAGACCCAATCCTAAGCATAGCACAAAGATCGTGTAGTTCGTTTGCTAAAGCTTTTCAATGTCAAGTGTCATTTCCTTAGACCATGAGATTGTGTAACTCCCGGATACCGTAGGAATACTTTGGGTGTGCCAAACGTCACAACGTAACTGGGTGGCTATAAAGGTACGCTACGGGTATCTCCGAAAGTGTCTGTTGGGTTGACACGAATCGAGACTGGGATTTGTCACTCCGTGTGACGGAGAGGTATCTCTGGGCCCACTCGGTAAGACATCATCATTATGAGCTCAATGTGACTAAGGAGTTAGTCACGGGATGATGTATTACGGAACGAGTAAAGAGACTTGCCAGTAACGAGATTGAACAAGGTATGCGGATACCGACGATCGAATCTCGGGCAAGTACCATACCGATAGACAAAGGGAATTGTATACGGGATTAATTGAATCCCCGACATCGTGGTTCATCCGATGAGATCATCGTGGAGTACGTGGGAGCCAACATGGGTATCCAGATCCCGCTGTTGGTTATTGGCCGGAGAGGTGTCTCGGTCATGTCTACGTGTCTCCCGAACCCGTAGGGTCTACACACTTAAGGTTCGATGACGCTAGGGTTATAGGGAAATGGTATACGTGATTACCGAAGGTTGTTCGGAGTCCCGGATGAGATCCCGGACGTCACGAGGAGCTCCGGAATGGTCCGGAGGTAAAGATTGATATATAGGAAGTCCATTTTTGGTCACCGGAAAGTTTTCGGGCTCATCGGTAGTGTACCGGGAGTGCCGGGAGGGTGCCGGAGGACCCCCGGGAGGGGTGTGACGACCAGAGGACTTCATGGGCTGTTAGATAAAGTGTGTCAGCCCTTATTGGGCTGGGAAATACTTTTGCTAAAGGCCCATGCGGCTGGAGATAAGGAGATAAGGCAAAAAGGATTTAAAAGGAGGAGATCCACCTCCCTTGTGGGAGGTGGACTCTCCCTTTAATTCGGCCGGCCATCTCCTCTTTGGAGTAGAGGCCAAGCCAGCCCTCCACGTCCCTCCTCCTATATATACTTGAGGTTTTGGATGTTTTGAGATAGGATTTGATCTCTCTCTCTCACGGCAAAGCCCTACCTCTCTTCTTCCTCCTCCGCAGCGCTTAGGCGAAGCCCTGTCGGAATACCTTGCTACTCCACCACCACCACGCCGTCGTGCTGCTGTTGGAGCCCTTCCCCAACCTCTCCTTCCTCCTTGCTGGATCAAGGTGTTGGAGACGTCACCGGGCTGCACGTGTGTTGAACGCGGAGGTGCCGTCCGTTCGGCACTTGATCGGATCTACCGCGATCTGAATCGCTGCGAGTACGACTCCATCAACCGCGTTCTTGTAACGCTTCCGCTTAGCGATCTTCAAAGGTATGAAGATCCACTCTCCCTTGCTCGTTGCTGGTTTCTCCATAGATGGATCTTGGTGAACGCGTAGGAAATTTTTTGATTTACTACTACGTCTCCCAACAGTGGCATCATGAGCTAGGTCTATGCGTAGAATCTATGCACGAGTAGAACACAAAGCAGTTGTGGGCGTCGAGTTTGTTAATTTGCTTGCCGCTACTAGTCTTATCTTGATTCGGCGGTATTGTGGGATGAAGCGGCCCGGACCAACTTTACACGTACGCTTACGTGAGACCGGTTCCACCGCCTGACATGCACTAGATGCATAAGGTGGCTAGCGGGTGTCTGTCTCTCCTACCTTAGTCGGATCGGATTCGATGAAAAGGGTCCTTATGAAGGGTAAATAGCAATTGGCAAATCACGTTGTGGTGTTGACGTAGGTAAGAAACGTTCTTGCTAGTAACCTATAGCAGCCACGTAAAAACTTGCAACTACAAATTAGAGGACGTCTAACTTGTTTTTGCAGCATGTGCCTTGTGATGTGATATGGCCAAAGGATGTGATGTGATGCATTGTGATGTATGAATTGATCATGTTCTTGTAATAGGATTCACGACTTGCATGTCGATGATTATGACAACCGGCAGGAGCCATAGGAGTTGTCTTATTTATTGTATGACCTGCGTGTCAATCATAAACGCCATGTAATTACTTTACTTTATTGCTAAGCGTTAGCCATAGTAGTAGAAGTAATAGTTGGCGAGACAACTTCATGAAGACACAATGATGGAGATCATGATGATGGAGATCATGGTGTCGTGCCGGTGACAGTGATGATCATGGTGCCCCGAAGATGGAGATCATAGGAGCAAAATGATATTGGCCATATCATGTCACTATATTGATTGCATGTGATGTTTATCATGTTTACATCTTATTTGCATAGAACGACGGTAGTAAATAAGATGATCTCTCAATAAAATTTCAAGAAAGGTGTTCACCCTAACTGTGCACCGTTGCTAAGGATCGTCGTTCCGAAGCACCACGTGATGATCGGGTGTGATAGGTTCTAACGTTCGCATACAACGGGTGTAAGCCAGATTTACACATGCGAAACACTTAGGTTGACTTGACGAGCCTAGCATGTACAGACATGGCCTCGGAACACGGAAGACCGAAAGGTCGAACATGAGTCGTATAGAAGATACGATCAACATAGAGATGTTCACCATGGATGACTAGTCCGTCTCACGTGATGATCGGACACGGGCTAGTTGACATGGATCATGTATCACTTGGAAGACTAGAGAGATGTCTATCTAAGTGGGAGTTCATTAATAATTTGATTAAATGAACTTAATTATCATGAACTTAGTCTAAAAATGTCCTTGCAAATTATGTCGTAGATAGCTCGCGCTGTAGCTCCCCAGTTTTATTGATACAATCCTAGAGAAAAGTAAGTTGAAAGTTGATGGTAGCAATAATGCGGACTGGGTCCGTGATCTGAGGATTGTCCTCATTGCTGCACAGAAAGCTTATGTTTTTGATGTACCGCTAACTGCATCACTCCCTCAAGCGTTGTCTGTAGATGTTGTGAACATATGACAGGCACTTTTTGATGACTACGTGATAGTTCAGTGCGTCATGCATTACGACTTAGAATTGAGGCTTCAAAATGTTTTGAACGTCACAGAACATATGAGATGTTCTAGGAGCTGAGATTGTGATCTCAAGCTCGTGCCTATGTTGAGAGGTATGAGACCTCCAACAAGATTCTTTGCCTGCAAGATAAAGGAGAATAGCTTAATCGGTGAGCGTGTTCTCAGATTGTCTGGGTGCTACAATCACTTGAATCAAGTGGGAGTTAATCTTCCAGATGAGATAGTGATTAATGCAGTTCTCCAAGTCACTGCCACCAAGCTACTAGAGCTTCGTGATGAACTATAACATGCCAGGGATGGATAAGATGATCCCTGAGTTGTTCGTGATGTTTGACACCACGAAGGTAGAAATCAATAAGGAGCATCAAGTGTTGATGGTTAAGTGAAAACCACTAGTTTCAAAAGGGGCAAGGGCAAGAAGGGAAAAACTTCAGGAATGGCAAGCCAGTTGTTGCTCTAGTGAAGAAACCCAAGGTTGAGCCCGAACCCGAGACTAAGTGCTTCTGTTATGAGGAGAATGTTCGCTGAAGCGAAAAAACCCCTAGATTATTGGTAGATAAGAAGGCTGGTAATGTCAATGGAAGTATATTTGATATACGTGTTAGTGATGTGTACCTTGCTGGTACTCCTAGTAGCACCTGGGTATTAGATACCGGTTCGGTTGCTAAGTGTTAGCAACTCGAAATAAAAGCTACGGAGTAAATGGAGACTAGCTAGGTGAAAGGTGACGATGTGTGTTGGAAGTATTTCCAAGATTGATGTGATCACCATCGCACGCTCTCTCTACCTTCAGGATTTGTGATAAACCTAAATAAATGTTATTTGGTGTTTGCGTTGAGCATAAACGTGATTAGATCATGATTAGTGCGATACGGTTATTCATATAAGTTAGAGAATAATGGTTATTCTGTTTACATGGATAATGCCTTCAATGGTCATGCACCCACTCGAAATGGTTTATCGAATCATGATCATAGTAGTACACATATTCATAACATTGGTACCAAAAGATACAAAGTTAATAATGATAGTACCACATGCTTGTGGCACTGCCACGTAATGTCATATTGGTATAAATCGCATGAAGAAACTCCATGATGATGGATGTTTTTTTGACTCACTCGATTTCGAATCGGTTGAGACATGCGAGCCATGCCTCTTGGGCAAGATGACTGAGACCCCGTCATCCAATATGATGGAGCGGGCAAGTGGCTTATTGGAATTAATACATGTTGATGTATGTGGTCCAATGAGTGTTGAAACACACAGTGGATATCGTTGTTTTTCTTTACCTTCACTGATGATTTGAGTAAATATGGGGATATTTACTTAATGAAACACAAATCTGAAATGTTTGAAAGGTTCAAGGAGTTTCAGAGTGAAGTTAAAGATCATCGTGACAAGAAGATAAATGTCTATGATATGATCATGGAGGTGAATATCTAAGTTACGAGTTTGGTATGCAATTTTGGACAATGTGGAAATTGTTTCACAGCTCACGCCTCCTGGAACACCATAGTGTGATGGTGTGTTCGAACGTCGTAGTCGTGCTCTATTGGATATAGTGAGTACTATGATGTCTCTTATCGTTTTACCACTATCGTTATGGGGTTATGCATTAAAGACAAATCCATTCACTTTAACAGGGCACCATCTAAGTCTGTTGAGATGACACCGTGAGAATTATGGTTTGACAGAAGCCTAAGCTGTCATTTCTTAATGTTTGGGGCTGCGACGCTTATGTGAAAATGGGTTTTTCACCTAGCGAGCTCGAACTCAAAGCAGACAAATGCATCTTCATAGAATACCCTAATGAGACATTGGGTATACCTTCTATCTCAGATCCAAGCGCAAAAGGTGTTTGTTGCTAAGAACGGGTCCTTTTTTGAGAAAGAGTTTCTCTCGAAAGAATTGAGTGGGAGGAAGATAGAACTTGATAAGGTTGTTGAACCTTTGTTTCAACCAGAGAATAGCGCAACACAGAAAGATGTTTCTGTAGAGCCTACTCAGTTGAAAAGGAAGTTAATGATGATGATCATGAAGCTTCGGATCAAGTCACTATCGAACCTCGTAGGTCGACAAGGACGCGTACTGCTCCTGAGTAGTACGACAACCCTGTCTTGGAAATCATGTTGTTGGACAACGATGAACCTACGAACTATGGAGAAGCGATGGTGGGCCCGGATTCCAACAAATGGCTAGGAGCCATGAAATCCGAGAAAGGATCCAAGTATGAAAACCAAGTATGGACTTTGGTAGACTTGCCTGTTGAATGGCGGGTCATTGAGTACAAATGGACCTTTGAAATAAACATAGACGCTAATGGTGAAATGTCACCGTTTATAAAGCTCGACTTGTCGCAAAGAAGTTTCCGCCAAGTTCAAGGAGTTGACTGCGATGAGATTGTCTCATCTGTAGCGATGCTAAAAGTCTATTAAAATTTTGTTAGCAGTTGCTGCATTTTTCGATTATGAAATCTGGTAGATGGATGACAAAACAAGGTTTCCGTAATGGTTTCTGTGAGGAAGAGTTGTATGTGATACAACCAGAAGGTTTTGTCAATCCTAAGGATGCTAATAATATGCAAACTCCAGCGATCCTTCTATGGACTGGAGCAAGCATCTCGGAGTTGGAATATATGCTTTGATGAGGTGATCAAAGTGTTTAAGTTTATACAAAGTTTATGAGAAACTTGTATTTGCAAGAAAGTGAGTGGGAGCGCTATGGAATTTCTTATAAGAATATGTAGTTGACATATTATTGATCGGAAATGATGTAGAATTTCTGAAAGAGCATGAAGGGTTGTTTGAAAAGAGTTTTTTCAAAGGAAGACCCAGATAAAGCTACTATTTTATTGAGCATCAAGATCTATAGGGATAGATCTATTCGCTTGATAAGTTTTTTTTTCGACGAAGACATACCTTGACAAGTTTTTGAAGGAGTTCAAAATAGATGGGTCAAAGAAGGAGTTCTTGACTGTATTGTAAGGTGTGAAATTGAGTAAGACTCAATACCCGACCTCGGCAGAAGATAAAGAAGAGATGAGTGTCATCTCCTATGCTTTAGCCATAGGCTCTATATAGTATGCCGTGCTGTGTACCGCACCTGTGTGTGCCTTGCCCTGAGTCTGTCAAGGGGTACAAGAGTAATCCAAGAGTGGATCACTAGACAGCGGTCAAAGTTAGCCTTAGTAACTTGAGAACTAAGGAAATATTTCTCGATTATGGAGGTGATAAAGAGTTCATCGTAAAGTGTTACGATGATGCAAGCTTTAAAACCAATCCGGATGACTCTTAGTAGAAATCCAGCTACGTATAGTGGAGCAGCCATTTGGAATAGCTCCAAGTGGAGCGTGGGAGCAGTATCTACAAATATGAAATGGAAAGTTTGCAAAGGTACACACGGATCTGAATGTCGCAGACCCGCTGACTAAAAACCTCTTTCACGAGCAGAACATGAACAAACCCCAGAACTTATTGGGTGTTAATCACATGATGATATGATCACATGGTGATGTAAGTGTTAATCACATGGTGATGTGAACTAGATTATTGACTCTAGTGCAAGTGGGAGACTGTTGGAAATATGCCCTAGAGGCAATAATAAAATGGTTATTATTGTATTTCCTTGTTCATGATAATTGTCTATTGTTCATGCTATAATTGTGTTAACCGGAAACCATAATACATGTGTGAATACATAGACCACAACATGTCCCTAGTGAGCCTCTAGTTGACTAGCTCGTTGATCAATAGATGGTCACGGTTTCATGGCCATGGACATTGGATGTCGTTGATAACGGGATCACATCATTAGGAGAATGATGTGATGGACAAGACCCAATCCTAAGCATAGCACAAAGATCGTGTAGTTCGTTTGCTAAAGCTTTTCAATGTCAAGTGTCATTTCCTTAGACCATGAGATTGTGTAACTCCCGGATACCGTAGGAATACTTTGGGTGTGCCAAACGTCACAACGTAACTGGGTGGCTATAAAGGTACGCTACGGGTATCTCCGAAAGTGTCTGTTGGGTTGACACGAATCGAGACTGGGATTTGTCACTCCGTGTGACGGAGAGGTATCTCTGGGCCCACTCGGTAAGACATCATCATTATGAGCTCAATGTGACTAAGGAGTTAGTCACGGGATGATGTATTACGGAACGAGTAAAGAGACTTGCCAGTAACGAGATTGAACAAGGTATGCGGATACCGACGATCGAATCTCGGGCAAGTACCATACCGATAGACAAAGGGAATTGTATACGGGATTAATTGAATCCCCGACATCGTGGTTCATCCGATGAGATCATCGTGGAGTACGTGGGAGCCAACATGGGTATCCAGATCCCGCTGTTGGTTATTGGCCGGAGAGGTGTCTCGGTCATGTCTACGTGTCTCCCGAACCCGTAGGGTCTACACACTTAAGGTTCGATGACGCTAGGGTTATAGGGAAATGGTATACGTGATTACCGAAGGTTGTTCGGAGTCCCGGATGAGATCCCGGACGTCACGAGGAGCTCCGGAATGGTCCGGAGGTAAAGATTGATATATAGGAAGTCCATTTTTGGTCACCGGAAAGTTTTCGGGCTCATCGGTAGTGTACCGGGAGTGCCGGGAGGGTGCCGGAGGACCCCCGGGAGGGGTGTGACGACCAGAGGACTTCATGGGCTGTTAGATAAAGTGTGTCAGCCCTTATTGGGCTGGGAAATACTTTTGCTAAAGGCCCATGCGGCTGGAGATAAGGAGATAAGGCAAAAAGGATTTAAAAGGAGGAGATCCACCTCCCTTGTGGGAGGTGGACTCTCCCTTTAATTCGGCCGGCCATCTCCTCTTTGGAGTAGAGGCCAAGCCAGCCCTCCACGTCCCTCCTCCTATATATACTTGAGGTTTTGGATGTTTTGAGATAGGATTTGATCTCTCTCTCTCACGGCAAAGCCCTACCTCTCTTCTTCCTCCTCCGCAGCGCTTAGGCGAAGCCCTGTCGGAATACCTTGCTACTCCACCACCACCACGCCGTCGTGCTGCTGTTGGAGCCCTTCCCCAACCTCTCCTTCCTCCTTGCTGGATCAAGGTGTTGGAGACGTCACCGGGCTGCACGTGTGTTGAACGCGGAGGTGCCGTCCGTTCGGCACTTGATCGGATCTACCGCGATCTGAATCGCTGCGAGTACGACTCCATCAACCGCGTTCTTGTAACGCTTCCGCTTAGCGATCTTCAAAGGTATGAAGATCCACTCTCCCTTGCTCGTTGCTGGTTTCTCCATAGATGGATCTTGGTGAACGCGTAGGAAATTTTTTGATTTACTACTACGTCTCCCAACAGCCCTCTCTACCTTCGGGATTAGTGACAAACCTAAATAAATGTAATTTGGTGTTTGCGTTAAGCATGAACATGATTAGATCATGTTTATTGCAACACAGTTATTTATTTAAGTTAGAGAATAATGGTTATTCTGTTTACATGAATAAAACCTTCAATGGTCATGCACCCAGTGAGAATGGTTTGTTGAATCTTGATCGTAGTAATACACATGTTCATAACATTGATGCCAAAAGATACAAAGTTAATAATGATAGTACCACATACTTGTGGCACTGCCGCTAAATGTCATACTGGTATAAGCACATGAAGAAACTCCATGCTGATAGATCTTTGGACTCATTCGATTTTGAATCGGTTGAGACATGAGAACCATGCCTCTTGGGCAAGATGACTAAGGACCCCGTTCTCCGGATGGATGGAGCGGGCAAGTGATTTATTGGAAATGATACATGTTGATGTATGCAATCCAATATGTCTTGTAGCGTGCGTTGGATATCGTCATTTTCTTACCTTCACTGATGATTTGAGTAGATATACTCTATATTTACTTAATGGAACACAAGTCTGAATTGTTTGAAAGGTTCAAGCAAATTCAGAGTGAAGTTTAAGATCATCATGACAAGAAGATAAAAATGTCTGTGATATTATCATGGAGGTGTATATCTAAGTTACGAGTTTGGCATACAACTTTAGACAATGTGAAAGTTGTTTCACAACTCGCGCCACCTCGAACACCATAGTGTGATGGTGTGTCCGAACATCATAGTCATGCTCTATTGGATATGGTGCGTGCTATGATGTCCCTTGTCATTTTGTTACTATAATTTTGGGGTTATGCATTAGAGACAACTACATTCACTTTAAATAGGGCACCATCTAAATCCGTTGAGATGACATCGTGTGAATTATGGTTTGATAGAAACCTAAGATGTCATTTCTTAATGTTTAGGGCTACGACGCTTGTGTGGAAAATGTTTTCACCTAATGAGCTCGAACCCAAAGCGGACAAATGCATCTTCATAGAATACCCTAAGGATAGTTGGGTGAACCTTCTATCTCAGATCCAAGCATAAAATGTTTAGACTGGATCCTTTCTCGAGAAAGAGTTTCTCTCGAAAGAATTGAGTGGGAGGAAGATAGAACTTGATGAGGTTGTTGAACCTTTCTTCAACCAGAGAGTAGCGCAACGCAGGAAGATGTTTGTGAGAAGCCTACGTTAGTTGAAGAGGAAGTTAATGATGATGATCATGAAGCTTTAGATCAAGTTACTATCGAACCTCGTAGGTCGACAAGGATGTGTACTTCTCCTGAGCGGTATGACAATCCTGTCTTGGAGGTCATGTTGTTGGACAACGATGAACCTACGAGCTGTGGAGAAGCGATGATGGGCCCGGATTCCGACAAATGGTTAGAGGCCATGAAATCCGAGAAAGGATCCATGTATGAAAACCAAGTATAGAGTTCGGTAGACTTGCTTGTTGGACGGTAGGTCATCGAGTACAAATGGACCTTTGAGATGATGACAAAAGTTGATGGTAAATGTCACCATTTATAAAGCTCGACTTGTCGCAAAGAAGTTTCTGACAAAGTTCAAAGAGTTGACTGCGATGAGACTTTGTCACTCGTAGCGATGCTAAAGTCTGTTGGAATTATGTTAGCAGTTGCTACATTTTTCAATTATGAAATATGGCAGATGGATGACAAAACATCGTTTCCTTAACAGTTTACTTGAGGAAAGGTTGTATGTGATACAACCAGAAGGTTTTGTCAGTCCTAAGGATGCTAAAAGGTGTGCGAGATCCAGCAATCCATCTAAGGGTTGGAGCAAGCGTATCGGACTTGGAATATACACTTTGATGAAGTGATCAAAGTTATTGAGTCTATACAAAGTTTATGAGAAACTTGTATTTACAATAAAGTGAGTGGGAGCACTATAGAGTTTCTGGTAAGCATATGTGGTTGACATTTTGTTGATGGGAAATGATGTAGAATTTCTGGAAATAATAAACGGTTGTTTGAAAAGAGTTTTTCAAAGGAAGAGCCAGATAAAGCTACCTATTTGTTGAGCATCAAGATCTATAGAGATAGATCAAGATGCTTGATGAGACTTTCAATGAGTACATACGTTGACAAGATTTTGAAAGAGTTCAAAATGGATCAGTCAGTGAAAGAGTTCTTGCCTGATTTGTAAGGTGTGAAGTTGAGTGAGACTCAAAGCTCGACAACGGCAGAAGAAAGAGAAAGGACGAATTACGTCCCCTATGCCTTAGCCATAGGCTCTGTATATTATGCCATGCTGTGTACCGCACCTGTGTGTGCCTTGCCATGAGTCCGTCAAGGGGTACAAGAGTGATCCAGGAGTGGATCACTGGACAACGGTCAAGATTATCCTTAGTAACTAAAAGAGTAAGGAGATGTTTCTAGATTATGGAGGTGATAAAGAGTTCGTCGTAAAGAGTTACGTCGATGCAAGCTTTAACACCAATCCGGATGACTCGTAGTAGCAATTTGGAAACGTATAGTGGAGCAGCCATTTGTAATAGTTCCAAGTGGAGTGTGGTAGCAGTGTCTATAGTATGAAATAGAGATTTGCAAACTAAACACGGATCTAAATGTCGCAGACCCATTGACTAAAAGACCTCTCGCACATGCAAAGAATGATCGAGCCCCAGAACTCATTGGGTGTTAGATTCATAACAATGCGAATCACATGGTGATGTGAACTAGATTATTGACTCTGGTGCAAGTGGGAGACTGTTGGAAATATTGCCTAGAGGCAATAATGAATTGGTTATTATCATATTTCCTTGTTCATGATAATCGTTCATTATCCATGCCATAATTGTATAAATCAGAAATTCAGATACATGTGTTGATACATAGACAACACCATGTCCCTAGTATGCTTCTAATAGACTAGCTCATTGATCAAAGATGGCTATGGTTTGCTAGTCATGGACATGAGATGTCATTTGATAACGCGATCACATCATTAGGAGAATGATGTGACGGACAAGACCCAAACTACAAACATAGCATATGATCGTGTCAGTTTATTGCTACTGTTTTCTGCATGTCAAGTATATGTTCCTATGACCATGATATCTTGCAACTCACGGACACTGGAGGAGTGCCTTGTGTCTATCGAACATCGCAACATAACTGGGTGACTATGAGGTTCTCTATAGGTATCTCCGAGGGTGTCTGTTGGGTTGGCATGGATCAAGACTGGGATTTGTTACTCCGTGTGTTGGAGAGGTAACTCAGGGCCCACTCGGTAATACAACATCACAATAAGCCTTGCAAGCAATGTGACTAAGTGTTAGTCACGGGATCTTGTATTATGGAATGAGTAAATAGACTTGCCGGTAACGAGGTTGAACTAGGTATGGAGATATCGACGATCGAATCTCGGGCAAGTAACATACCGAAGAACAAAGGGAATATCATACGAGATTAACTGAATCCTTGACATAGAGGTTCGACCGATAAAGATCTTCGTAGAATATGTAGGAACCAATATGGGCATCCAGGTCCCACTATTGGTTATTTACCGTAGAGGTGTCTTTGTGATGTCTACATAGTTCTCGAACCTGCAGGGTCTTCACACTTAAGGTTTGGTGACGTTTCGGTAGTATAGAGTTATGTATGGTGGTGAACTAAGGTTGTTAGGGGTCCCGGATGAGATCCCGGACATCACAAGGAGCTCCGGAATGGTCCGGAGGTAAAGATTGATATATAGGAAGTCCTGTTTTGGTCGCCAGAAAAGTTTCGGGCTCATCGGTAGTGTCCCGGGAGTGCCGGTAGTGTACCGGGGGACCATCGGGAGAGGTATTTCGACCCAAGAGGCTACATGGGCTGTGGGAGGAGATAAACCAGCCCCTGGTGGGCTGGCTGAAGCTTCCTCTAAGGGCCCATGCGGCTGGAGTGGTTTGAGAAGGAAAAAATCCAAAGGTGGAGAGGTGGAAAGAGTTTCCAAGTGGAAAGGAGGAATCCTACTCCTAATAGGATTGGAGTAGGACTCCTCCACCTCCAATTTCGACCAAACCTTTAGGGTTTGAGGCTTCCTCCTTCCCTCCCTCCCTCCTATATATACTAGAGGATTTAGAGGAAAAATCTTACCCTAATAGGCACCTGCTACCTCTCCTCTAGATCGCAGTTTCTCCTCTAGATCGATTTTCAGCGGTGCTTAGGCAAAGCCCTGCTGGAATAGCTCCACCACCATCGCCGCAACGCCGTCACGCTGCCGGAGAACTCATCTACCTCTCCGCTCCCTCTTGCTGGATCAAGAAGGCGGAAATCGTCATTGAGCTGTACGTGTGCTGAACGTGGAGGTGTCGTCCATTCGGCGCTAGATTGGAAGGACCGTGATCAAGATCGCGAGATGGATTGTGATGAGATTACGGGACGGATCGTGATGAGTTCGCAGGACGGATCATGATTGGATCGCGGGACGAATTGTGATGAGATCGCGGGATGCTTGGCGATTTGAATCGTGAAGATGTTCGACTACACCAACCATGTTTCTTAACGCTTCCCGCTTAGCGATCTACAACTGTATGTATATCCACTCTCCCTCTTGTAGATGCTTATCACCATGGATAGATCTTGCGTGTGCGTAGGAATTTTTTCTTTCCCATGCAACGTTCCCCAACAATTTCTCCATGTGTGGTTTTGGGTAATTGATGACAATCCCTATGGACTAATGGTTGCCTTGAGTTATATTCAAAGGATTTGTCTGTAGGTACTTCTTGAAGTCCATCTGTCAGTTTCAAGGAGTTTATATGGTGACCAAGGTGGTATTCAAGGTTTATCGAAAGATTGGTCGCGTGGGAGTTGAGCTTATTGCAAGCATGTCTTGAAGAATAAGATTGTGTAAGCATTCATGTTTACCTTCAAGACATCATCTTTATGAAGAGAGAAGATAAGATACAAGGTTGATCAAGACCAAGTAAAAAAGTGACTTGTGAAGATGTGTCGAAGAGTGTCTCACCCATAGTGGAGTATGGGGGAGCAATCATCTAGTATTCATCAAGCCAACGCAATTAAGAAAGGTGGTCCATCTTGAGGAAGTCAAGATCGTCATCATCTAGCTCGAGTGGACTATGCGCAAGGCTAAGGTTTGACCTTGATAGAGTTTTCTATTTTACCGGTCTCATAGTGGTAGTTGGGAGACTGGGTTATAGGATAAATAGTCGTTCTATCAAGGGGGATCTCAAGTGAGTAGCTTGATTGTATCGTTCATTGAGAGCTCAAACCATTGCATTCTTGGCATCATCATCTTTCTTGGTTCTTGGTTGGTTTTTCTCTTTGAGGTTTCTTGAGTTTATGGTGAACTTCATGACAAGCTCAAGTTCATCGAAAACGGAGTCCATATGCATCTTCTATGATGTTTTCAATGTTGGAGTTTTTGCCGATTCTTCATTGAAAGAGGTTTCACATCTTTATACCATTGCCATTTTTATACTGCCTCTTCGCTATTGGATAGCTCTTGTCGTCCTAAATCCAACAAGCTTGAGTTTGCTCAATTCGGAGCTCAATTGCAGAAGTTATGGCAATTCTGGTTTTACTATATCCTTCCGTTTTCCTAGCTGAGTAGTTGAAGGCAGCAAGGTGCTGCGGTACAGTGGCTAGCGGTAGTACCGCTCCTCAGATCAGTAGTACCGCAAGGTGCCAGCGGTAGTACCGCTGTCTCCAGCACCTGTAGCGTACACCTACGGTAGTTGCACGGAAGTAATTTTTTACTTCCGCCCCTCGGGCGGTAGTACCGCAAATTACTTCCGGTACTACCGTGTCGGATATTTTCTCGAAGCTAGCTCCAAAGAATGTAGCCCGGAAGTAATATTTTTACATCCGCGGGCGCGTGGTAGTACCGCTAACCCCAACGGTAGTACCGCTGCATCACGGTGTCTTCTGTCATGTGCTGCACCTGAGTGGCCGTTGAATAATACCCCACGGTAGTACCGCTCCGGCAGTACTACTGCCCTGTTGCCTTGTTGCAGTAGTGTTTCATATGGCTACTAGCGCCCTAGCAGTAGTACCGCTCCTTGGAGCAGTAGTACCGCTCTGTGCGGGCTATGAGGATAACGGTTGGATTTTTACCCACCTACAAAAGGGGGTCTTCTTCTCCAACGGACCTCATCTTTTTGAGCTCGAGTTTGCCCCCCATTGTTGACCTTCTTCGAGCTTGCTAACTACTGGAAATATGCCCTAGAGGCAATAATAAATTATTTATTATCATATTTCCTTGTTCATGATAATCGTTTATTATCAATGCTAGAATTGTATTGATCGTAAACTCAGATACATGTGTGGATACATGGACAACACCATGTCCCTAGTATGCCTCTAATAGACTAGCTCGTTAATCAAAGATGGTCAAGGTTTCCTGGCCATGGACATGAGATGTCATTTGATAATGGGATCACATCATTAGGAGAATGATGTGATGGACAAGACCCAAACTATAAACGTAGCATATGATCGTGTCAGTTTATTGCTACAGTTTTCTGCATGTCAAGTATTTGTTCCTATGACCATGAGCTCATGCAACTCACTGACACCGGAGGAGTACCTTGTGTGCATCAAATGTCGCAACATAACTGGGTGACTATAAAGGTGATCTACAGGTATCTCTGAGGGTGTTTGTTAGGTTGGCATGGATCAAGATTGGGATTTTTTACTCCGTGTGACGGAGAGGTATCTCAGGGCCCACTCGGTAATACAACATCACAACAAGCCTTGCAAGCAATGTGACTAAAGTGTTAGCCACGGGATCTTGTATTACGGAACGAGTAAAGAGACTTGCCGGTAACGAGATTGAACTAGGTATGGAGATACCGACAATCTAATCCAGGGCAAGTAATATACCAAAGAACAAAGGGAACATCATATGGGATTAACCGAATCCTTGACATAAGGTTTAACCAACGAGTATCTTTAGAGAATATGTAGGAACCAATATGGGCATCCAGGTCCCTCTATTGGTTATTGACCGTAGAGGTGTCTTGGTCATGTCTACATAGTTCTCGAACCCGCTGGGTCTGCGCACTTAAGGTTTGGTGACGTTTCGGTAGTATTGAGTTATGTATGTTGGTGACCTAAGGTTATTCGGAATCCAGGATGATATCCCGGATGTCACGGGGAGCTCCTAAATGGTCCGGAGGTAAAAACTGATATATAGGAAGTCCCGTTTTGGCCACCGGAAAAGTTACGGGTTCATCGGTAGTGGACCGGAAGTGCCGGGAGGGTGCCGAGGGACCATCGGGAGGGGTGTCTCGACCCAAAGGGCCTCATGGTCTGTGAGAGGAGGCAGACCAGCCCCTGGTGGGCTGGTCTAAGCCTCCCCTAAGGGCCCATGCGGCTGGGGCAAAGGAAAAGGCAAAAAGGACCAAATTAGGAAGGAGTCCTAATAGGATTCCACCTCCCTTGTGGGAGGTGGATTCATCCCTTGTTGCTTCGAACGAAGCCCTACTTGGAGTAGGGGCCAAGGCTGCCTCCTCTCCCCTTCCTCCGATATATATTGAGGGATTTTGAGGCAGCCCCTAACCCTAATTTCCACGTGCTGCCCTCTTATTCCTCTAGATCTATTTCTCCTCTAGATTGACTCCGTAGTGCTTGGCGAAGCCCTGCCGGATCAGCTCCACCACCACTACCGCCGCGCCGTCGCGCTGCCAGAGAACTCATCTACCTCTCCATCCCCTCTTGCTAGATCAATAAGGTGGAGATCGTCATCAAGTTGCACGTGTGCTGAACGCGAAGGTGTCGTTAGTTTGGCGCTAGATTGGAAGGACCACGATAAGATCGCGGGACGACTCGTGATTGGATCGCGAAGATGTTTGACTACACCAACCGTGTTTCTTAATGCTTCCCTCTTAGCGATCTACAAGGGTATGTAGATCCACTCTCCCTCTCGTAGATGCTCATCACCATGGAGAGATCTTGCATGTGCGTAGGAATTTTTTTGTTTTCCATGCAACGTTCCCCAACAGTGGCATCATGAGCTAGGTCTATGTGTAGATGAGATCTCGAGTAGAACACAAAAGAGTTTGTGGGCGTTGATGCTCAGATTGCTTCCTCCCTTGGTTGTTTTTTGATTCAGCGGTATTGTGGGATGAAGCGACCGGACCAACCTTACTCGTCTGCTTACGAGAGACTGGTTCCATCGACTGACATGTGACTTTGTTGCATAAAGATGGCTGGTGGGTGTCTGTCTCTCCTACTCTAGTTGGATCGAATCCGACAAAGGCGGTCCTTGAGAAGGTTGATGTGACACTCTGGTTTTGTGCTACAGTAATGTATGTAATTAAGCTATGGTAGTCCCACGCTAATGATGACATGTCACCGCGTTTACTGTTGCTAATCTCGCGTTGGGTTCAAATCCTGTTCAAATTTAAAATTTAAAATAAGGTCAAACAAATAAAGTTTTCAAACATACAAACTAAAATGTTTGGTGGGTGTCAAATAATGCATAGGTAGATTCACTAAATTAAATTAATACCAAAATAGAAAACAATTAAAACAAAAACAAAAAAGGGAAAAAAACTTCCCCACTAGGCCGAACCCAACCGGCCCAACCCAACCGACCAGGCCACCCCCAGGCTATAACAGCCACCTCAAACCAAACCCTAGCTCGACACCCCCCCGATCCGTCGCTCCTCCCCCTCCCCTTCGGGTCCAGTTTGGATCGGGGCAAACCGACGCCGGCCCGCGCCACGCCAGGGCCACCGCCCTCTCGTCGTCGTCGCACCTCCCCCTTTCACTCTCGATCCGGATCTGGATCGGGGCAGAGAGCCCGCCGCCGCCATAACACTGTGTCGCCCGTCGCCAGAGCGCCACCTCGACGCCGGACCTCCTCATCTGCCTCCCCACCTCGCCCCCTCGAGCCTCGCCGCCCCATTCCCTCATTCAACATTGGTGAGGCCGTGTCCTTCCCTCCCCTCTCCCCCCGCGCCGCGACCCCGCTCGCCACGAGCTCCCTTGCCGTTCGCGCCCGCGCGTCAGCCGCGTGCTGCGGCCCCGCGCTCGCCCCCTTTGGCCGTCGCTCGCGCCTGTCCTGGCCGCCCGCGGCCGATGTTGGCCGCCGCCACCGCTGCCGCCCCCGCACGGCCCCCCTGCCCAGCTCGCCCTGCACCCGCTCCCCTGGCTCCCGCCATGCCTGGCCATCGGCGAGCCCCGGTGGCCGTTGGTTTCCCTGGCTGTGGCCACGGCCTCGGCCCCCTTGGTGCGCGCATTGGTCGCACTAGTGGCCGCTTTGGGCCACTGCCATGTGGGCCGCCCAGCCACTCAATGACAATGGGTCCCCACCCCCAGAACGTTTTTTTAAAGATTTAATAAATAAATAATTAGTTTAGTTAATTAACTTAATTAAGATTAATTAAACTAATTAACCTGTTGATTAATCTGTTGGTTAATTCATTTTTAAACAGTGACTGGTAGGTGGGTCCCACCCACTAATTAATCTGATTAATAGTTAATTAAACATTAATTAGAATTGAGAAAATGCATGGGGGACACACTGGTCAGTTTGACCAGGTCAACTATGTCTGTTGACTGCTGATGTCAGCATGACATCATGCTGACGTCATAAATGAATTATTGAATTAAAATAATCTATTTTAATTTCTGAATATTAATAAAACTTTAAAAATTAATATAAAATAATCTGTAACTCAAATGAAAATATTTAATACATGAAAGTTGTTTTGAAAATACCCACGTATCCGATTACGCATTCCGTTCGTGTGCCGTGTGCTCCTAGCATAGCAAACATGGAACTTTTTCAATCAATTTCATCTGTCCAGTAGTAGCCCAAGGCCCGGAAAATATCGTTAGATATTCTTCCGACCCGTCTGCGACGTATAATACTGCGTTAGTGCATACCTAGCTCTGCATATTGCCATGTCATGCATCGTGATGCATTTGTCTACTTTATATTTATTGTTTCTTCCCCCCTCTTCTCTCCGGTAGACCCCGAGACTGACGCTACTATCGGGTACGACTATGCGCCTGACGATCAGCCTTTTGCCACAGAGCAGCAAGGCAAGCAACCCCCCTTGAGAATTCCGACATCGCCTATTCCTTTCCCTCTTATTCTTGCATTAGATTTTTTTGCTACTGTATTAGTTAGCTCCTATTCTGATGCATAGCCTATTTTTGATGAACTGCTACTATACCTGCAATCATATCAACTCCTTAGTATAGGTTCGTTAGTGAATCCCCAGTGACCCCTTAGCCCCAGTTGCCCCTGCTTCTTCATCGATGACCCGACGATTCGATGACTCGAAGACTCGGTTAACCGACCGACAAGCCAAGCCCCTCACATCACCGCATTCCCCCTTAGTTTTACGACTCTGCAGTGCTATTATCGAGTACCGAGGGTGACACCTCATGAAGTACTCATGATGCTAGCCATGTAGTGCAACTAGTCGGTCGTGGTTATCGATGGTGATTCCTCCTTCACCATTCCCGATGATGTCTCTGTCGTGCCACCCCTCAAGTGTGGGACCCTCGAGGGTGATTCCTCTCAAGTCCACCTTGACGGTTACATCGAGCGGGGACCATTGAGGGTGATTCCTTAGTTCCCGCCTTGATGTTTTATACACACAGTTACTATGACCTAGTTACAGAAACATGTTGGTGATGGGTCGGCCCTGAGGGGTACCCACAATTTGCTGATGTTGAGGCGTGGATTGGCAAGAGAGGCCTTTGGCACACATCCTCGAGACGGGGTGACAGGACCGCACCTTATGGGTTGCGCTTGCCCTGCATTAATAAAATATTAATGGGTTGGGTATTTGATCTGAGTTGGTCGTTTGACCTTTTTCGCACTAAACCTTCACGTGCGAGAAGTTATGGGTACTCAGCGTCGTTGTATCAGCCGAAGCTCTTCGGACGTCAGCAATGGAGTGGCGCGCGCCGGATTGGACTGGAAGGTACAACTCCCAGACTAAGTGTACTAGGTCTGCTTCCGGTCGCGTTCGCATCTTGCAGGAGTGCCAGGGCAAGTGGTCCCACGAACCTGCATGCTTAGGATTTAGACCGGCGGGCTGGCCTCTTCGTTGAGTCTAGGTGGGGTGACGACGTTTTGGATCCCGAGGCCGGGCATTACCCAGGAAAGTGTGTCCGGCCGGAGGTGATCAAGTGTGTTGGAAATGCGGTGCACCCCTGCATGGATGAATTCATCTATTCGAATAGTCGTGTCAACGGTAACGGGACGACTTGGAGTTGTACCTTGACCTTATACAACTATAATTGTGACTTTAATTATGAAATGAATGTTGGCTCCGGGATTGCTTCCTCACAGGGAGTCGAGAAAGATTCTCTCAGCGTGGTTACTTAATAAAATTGCTACAATAATATGACTATATATGTGTTGGAAATATGCCCTAGAGGCAATAATAAATTAGTTATTATCATATTTCCTTGTTCATGATAATAGTTTATTATCCATGCTATAATTGTATTGATCGAAGACTTAAATGCATGTGTGGATACATAGACAAAACCATGTCCCTAGTATGACTCTAATGGACTAGCTCGTTGATCAAAGGATGGTTAAGGTTTCCTAGCCATGGACATGAGATGTCATTTGATAACGGGATCACATCATTAGGAGAATGATGTGATGGATAAGACCCAAACTACAAACATAGCATATGATCGTGTCAGTTTATTGCTACTGTTTTCTGCATGTCAAGTATATGTTCCTATGACCATGAGATCATGCAACTCACGGATATCGGAGGAGTGCCTTGTGTGTATCAAATGTCGCAACGTAACTGGGTGACTATAAAGGTGCTCTATAGGTATCTCCGATGGTGTCTGTTGAGTTGGCATGGATCGAGACTGGGATTTGTTACTCCGTGTGATGGAGAGGTATCTCAGGGCCCACTCGGTAATACAACATCACAACAAGCCTTGCAAGCAATGTGGCTAAGTGTTAGTCACGGGATCTTGTATTATGGAATGAGTAAAGAGACTTGCCAGTAATGAGGTTGAACTAGGTATGGAGATACCGACGATCGAATCTCAGGCAAGTAACATACCGAAGAACAAAGGGAACGTTATACGGGATTAACTGAATCCTTGACATAGAGGTTCGACCGATAAAGATCTTCGTAGAATATGTAGGAACCAATGTGGACGTCCAGGTCACGCCATTGGTTATTGACCGTAGAGGTGTCTCGGTCATGTCTACATAGTTCTCGAACCCAGAGGGTCTGCACACTTAAGGTTTGGTGACGTTTCGGTAGTGTAGAGTTGTGTATGGTGGTGACCGAAGGTTGTTCGGAGTCCCGGATGAGATCCCGGACATCACGAGGAGCTCTGGAATGGTCCGGAGGTAAAGATTCATATATAGGAAGTCCCAGTTTGGTCGCCGGAAAAGTTTCGGGCTCATCGGTAGTGTACCGGGAGTGTCGGTAGTGTACCGGGGGACCTCCGGGAGGGGTATTTCGACCCCAAGAGGTCCATGGGCTGTGGGAGAATAGTAACCAGCCCTTATTGGGCTGGAAAAACAGCCACACCAAGGCCCATGGCACAGGAGGCAAAAGTCCTAAAGGAAAAGGTGGAAAAAAGGCTAAAAAGGAAGAGTCCTACTCCTACTAGGAGTGAAGGAGGAGTAGGACTCCTCCCCCTCTAGTTTGGCCGACTCCTATTGGAGTTTTTCCTTGCGCCAGCCCTCCTCTCTCTCCCTCCTTTATATACTGGTGGATTGGGTGCTGTTTGGACACAGTTTACGGCCACGTGCTACTCGTTTCACCGGTGCTCCTCTAGATCGGTTTTCTGCAGCGCTTAGGCGAAGCCCTGCCGGAATTGCTCCACCACCATCACCGGAGCGCCGTCACGCTGCCGGTGAACTCCCTCTCCTCTCCACCTCCTCTTGCTAAATCAAGATGGTGGAGATCGTCATCAAGCTGCACGTGTGCTGAACGCGGAGGTGCCGTCCGTTCGGTGCTAGATCGGAAGGACCGTGATCGAGATCGCGAGACGGTTCGTGATGTGATCACGGAACGGATCGTGATGAGTTTGCAGGACAGATCGTGATCAATATCATGAGACGGATGGTGATGAGTTCGCGGGACGGATCATGATGTGTTCGCGGGACGGATCGTGATTGGATCATGTGACGGACCGTGATGAGATCGCGGGACGCTCGGCGATTTGAATCGCGAAGATGTTCGACTACACCAACCGCGTTTCTTAACGCTTCCCACTTAGCGATCTACAAAGGTACGTAGAACCACTCTCCCTCTCGTAGATGCTCATCACCATGGATAGGTTTGCATGTGCGTAGGAAATTTTTTGTTTCCCATGCGACGTTCCCCAACAGTGGCATCATGAGCTAGGTTGATGGTTCGATGAGATCTCGAGTAGAACACAAAAGGTTTGTGGGCGTTGATGCTTAGATTGCTTCCTCCCTTGGTCGTATTTTGGTTCAGCGGGATTGTGAGATGAAGCGGCCCGGGCGAACATTACTCGTACGCTTACGAGAGACCGGTTCCCTCGACGCAACTTGTTGCCTAGATGGCTTGCGGGTGACAGTTTCTCTCACTTTAGTTGGATCGGATTCGACAAAGGCGGTCCTTGAGAAGGTTCAAAAGCAAACTAGTGTATCACTGTTGTGGTTTATGCGTAGGTGAGAATTGTTCTTGCTAGATACCCATAGCAGCCACGTAAAACAGGCAACAACAATTAGAGGACGTCTAACTTGTTTTTGCAGGGTATGTTGTGATATGATATGGCCAATTACATGATGTGATATATGTGATGTATGAGATGATCATGTGACGTATAGATTATCACGACTTGCATGTCGATGAATACGGCAACCGGAAGGAGCCATAGGTTATTCTTTAATTATTGTATGACCTGCGTGTCAATCATTAAGCGCTATGTAATGCTTTCCTTTATCTCTAAATGGTAGCAATAGTAGTAGAAGCATGCAGGGCGTGACAACCCCGATGGCAACACGTTGATGGAGATCAAGATGATGGAGATCATGGTGTCATGCCGGTGACGATGGAGATCATGCCGGTGCTTTCTAGATGGAGATCAAAAGCACGAGTTCATGGCCATATCATGTCACTTATGATTTGCATGTGATGTTAATCCTTTTTATGCACCTTGTTTTGCTTAGGACGACGGTAGCATTATAAGGTGATCCCTCACTTAATTTCAAGATAAATTGTGTTCTCCCCGAGTGTGCACCGTTGCGAAAGTTCGTCGTGTTGAGACACCACGTGATGATCGGGTGTGATAGACTCTACGTTCACATACAACGGGTGCAAGCCAGTGTTGCACATGCAGAACACTCGGGTTAAACTTGACGAGCCTAGCATGTACAAACATGGCCTCGGAACACAAGAGACCGAAAGGTCGAACATGAGTCATATAGTAGATATGATCAACATGATGATGTTCACCATTGCAGCCACCTCAACTCACGTGATGATCGGACTTGAGTTGGTGAATTTGGATCATGTATCACTCGAATGATTGGAGGGATTTCAATTTGAGTGGGAGTTCTTAAGTAATATGATTAATTGAACTCATTATCATGAACATAGTCAAAGTGTCTTTGCAAATTATGTTGTAGATTACTAGCTCGCGTTGTAGCTCCCTTATATTTTTATATGTTCCTAGAGAAATAGAATTGAAAGACGTTGGTAGCAAAATTGCGGACTAGGTCCGTGATCTGAGGATTGTCCTCATTGCTGCACAGAAGGCTTATGTCCTTGATGCACCGCTCGGTGCGCCACCCCATCTAGCGTCGTCTATAGATGTTGTGAACATCTGACAGGCACGTTTCGATGACTACTTGATAGTTTAGTGTGTCATGCATTACGGCTTAGAATTGAGGCCCCGAAATGTTTTGAACGTCACGGAACATATGAGATGTTCTAAGAGCTGAGATTGTGATCTCAGGCTCGCGCCCGAGTTGCGAGATATAGGATCTCCAACGAGATTCTTTGCCTGCAAGATGAAAGAGAATAGCTCAATCATTGAGCATGTGCTCAGACTGTCTGGGTGCTACAATCGCTTGAATCGAGTGGGAGTTGATCTTCCAGATAAGATAGTGATTGATGTAGTTCCTCAAGTCACTGTCACTGAGCTACTAGAACTTGGTGATGAACTATAAAATGCCAGGGAAAGAAATGTTGATCCCTGAGCTATTCGCGATGTTTGACACCGCGAAGGTAGAAATCAAGAAGGAGCGTCAAGTGTTGATGGTTAATCAAACAACAAGTTTCGAGAAGGGCAAGAGCAAGGAGGGAAACTTCATGGATAGCAAGTCAGTTGCTGCTCCAGTGAAGCAACCCAAAGTTGAACTCAAACCCGAGACTAAGTGCTTCTGTTATGAGGTGAGCGGTCGCTGAAGCGGAACAACCCTAGATACTTGGTAGATAAGAAGGCTGGCAACATTGATAGAAGTATATTTGATATACGAGTTATTAATGTGTATGTTGCTAGTACTCTTAGTAGCACCCGGGTATTGGATACCGGTTCGGTTGCTAAATGTTAGTAACTCGAAATAAATGCTACGGAATAAACGGAGAACTAGCTAAGGGTGAGGTGACGATATGTGTTGGAAGTGTTTCCAAGGTTGATGTGATCAACATCGCACGCTCTCTCTACCTACAGGATTAGTGACGAACCTAAATAAATGTTATTTGGTGTTTTGCGTTGAGCATGAACATGATTAGATCATGTTTATTGCAATACAATTATTCATTTAAGTTAGAGAATAAGGGTTATTCTGTTTACATGAATAACACCTTCAATGGTCATGCACCCAGTGAGAATGGTTTGTTGAAATCTTGATCGTAGTAGTACACATGTTCATAACATTGATGTCAAAAGATACAAAGTTAATAATGATAGTACCACATACTTGTGGCACTGCCGCTAAATGTCATATTGGTATAAATCGCATGTAGAAACTCCATGCTGATGGATATTTGGTCTCATTCGATTTCGAATCGGTTGAGACATGCGAACCATGCCTCTTGGGCAAGATGACTAAAGGACCCCGTTGGATGGAGCGGGCAAGTGATTCATTCGAAATGATACATGTTGATGTATGCAATCTAGTGAGTCTTGTAGCGTGAAGTGGATATCGTTATTTTCTTACCTTCACTGATGATTTGAGTAGATATAGTGTATATTTACTTAATGAAACACAAGTTTGAATCGTTTGAAAGGTTCAAGCAAATTCAGAGTGAAGTTTAAAGATCATCGTGACAAGAAGATAAAAATGACCGCGATATGATCGTGGAGGTGAATATCTGAGTTACGAGTTTGGCATACAACTTAAGACAACGTGAAATTCGTTTCACAACTAATGCCACCTGGAACACCATGGTGTGATGGTGTGTCCGAACATCATAGTCATGCTCTATTGATATAGTGCATACTGTGATGTCTCTTATCGTTTTACTACTATAATTTTTTGGGGTTATGCATTAGAGACAACTACATTCACTTTAAATAGGGCATCATCTAAATCCGTTGAGATGACACCGTGTGAATTATGGTTTGATAGAAACCTAAGCTGTCATTTCTTAATATTTGGGGCTGTGACACTTGTGTGGAAAATGTTTTCACCTAATGAGGTCGAACCCAAGGCGGACAAATGCATCTTCATAGAATACCCTAAGATCAGTTGGGTGAACCTTCAATCTCAGATCCTAGTGCAAAGTGTTTGTTGCTTAAACGGATCCTTTCTCGAGGAAATGTTTCTCTCGAAAGAATTGAGTGGGAGGAAGATAGAACTTGATGAGGTTGTTAAACCTTTGTTCAACCAGAGAGTAGCGCAGCGCAGAAAGATGTTTCTGTGAAGCCTACGTTAGTTGAAGAGGAAGTTAATGATGATGATCATGAAGCTTCAGGATCAAGTTACTATCAAACTTTGTAGGTCGACAAGGATGTGTACTGCTCCTAAGTGGTACGACAACTCTGTCTTGGAGATCATGTTGTTGGACAACGATGAACCTACGAGCTATGGAGAAGCGATGATGGGCCCGGATTCCGACAAATGGTTAGAGGACATGAAATCTGAGATAGGATCCATGTATGAAAACCAATTATAGACTTTGGTAGACTTGCTCGTTAGACGGCAGGTCGTTGAGTACAAATGGACCTTTAGAATGAAGACAGACACTGATGGTGAATGTCACCATTTGTAAAGCTCGACTTGTTACAAAGTTGTTTGTGACAAGTTCAAGGAGTTGACTGCGATGAGGCTTTCTCACTCGTAGCGATGCTAAAAGTCTGTTGAAATTATGTTAGCAGTTGCTGCATTTTCAATTATGAAATCTGGCAGATGGATGTCAAAACATCGTTTCCTTAACGGTTTACTTAAGGAAAGGTTGTATGTGATACAACCAGAAGGTTTTGTCAGTCCTAAGGATGCTTAAAGATGAGCAAGCTTCAATGATCCTTTTATGGACTGAAGCAAGCATCTCGGAGTTGGAATATACAGTTTGATGAGGTGATCAAAGTTTTTGTAGTTTATACAAAGTTTACGAGAAACTTGTATTTGCAATAAAGTGAGTGGGAGCACTATAGAGTTTCTGATAAGTATATGTGGTTGACATATTGTTGATCGGAAATAATGTAGAATTTTTGGAAGGCATAAAAGGTTGTTTGAAAAGTGTTTTTCAAAGGAAGACCTGGATAAAGCTACCTAATTGTTGAGCATCAAAATCTATAGAGATAGATCAAGATGCTTGATGAGACTTTCAATGAGTGCATACCTTGAAAAGATTTTGAAAGAGTTCAAAATGGATCAGCCAGAGAAATAGTTCTCGTCTGATTTGTAAGGTGTGAAGTTGAGTGAGTCTCAAAGCTCGACAACGGCAAAAGAAAGAGAAAGGATGAACGTCGTCCCCTATGCCTTGGCCATAGGCTCTATATTATGCCATGTTGTGTACCGCACCTGTGTGTGCCTTGCCATGAGTCGGTCAAGGGGTACAAGAGTGGTCCAGGAGTGGATCACTGGACAGCGGTCGGAATTATCCTTAGTAACCAGAGGACTAAGGAAATGTTTCTTGATTATGGAGGTGATAAAGAGTTCGTCATAAAGAGTTACGTCGATGCAAGCTTTAACACCTATCCGGATGACTAGTAGTAGCAATCTGGATACGTATAGTGGAGCAGCCATTTGGAAATAGTACCAAGTGGAGTGTGGTAGCAGTGTTTACGGTTTGACATAGAGATTTGCAAAGTACACACGGATCTGAATATCGCAGACCCATTGACTATAAGACCTCTCTCACATGCAAAGCATGATCGAGCCCCATAATTCATTGGGTGTTAGATTCATAACAATGCGAATCACATGGTGATGTGAACTAGATTATTGACTCTAGTGCAAGTGGGAGACTGTTGGAAATATGCCCTAGAGGCAATAATAAATTAGTTATTATCATATTTCCTTGTTCATGATAATCGTTTATTATCCATGCTATAATTGTATAGTCCGGAGACTTAAATGCATGTGTGGATACATAGACAAAACCATGTCCCTAGTATGCCTCTAATGGACTAGCTCGTTGATCAAATGATGGTTAAGGTTTCCTAGCCATGGACATGAGATGTCATTTGATAACGGGATCACATCATTAGGAGAATGATGTGATGGATAAGACCCAAACTACAAACATAGCATATGATCGTGTCAGTTTATTGCTACTGTTTTCTGCATGTCAAGTATATGTTCCTATGACCATGAGATCATGCAACTCACGGATATCGGAGGAGTGCCTTGTGTGTATCAAACGTCGCAACGTAACTGGGTGACTATAAAGGTGCTCTACAGGTATCTCCGATGGTGTCTGTTGTGTTGGCATGGATCGAGACTGGGATTTGTTACTCCGGGTGATGGAGAGGTATCTCAGGGCCCACTCGGTAATACAACATCACAACAAGCCTTGCAAGCAATGTGGCTAAGTGTTAGTCACGGGATCTTGTATTACAGAACGAGTAAAGAGACTTGCCAGTAACGAGGTTGAACTAGGTATGGAGATACCGACGATCGAATCTCAGGCAAGTAACATACCGAAGAACAAAGGGAACGTTATACGGGATTAACTGAATCCTTGACATAGAGGTTCGACAGATAAAGATCTTCGTAGAATATGTAGGAACCAATGTGGACGTCCAGGTCCCGCCATTGGTTATTGACCGTAGAGGTGTCTCGGTCATGTCTACATAGTTCTCAAACCCGCAGGGTCTGCACACTTAAGGTTTGGTGACATTTCGGTAGTGTAGAGTTGTGTATGGTGGTGACCGAAGGTTTTTCGGAGTCCCGGATGAGATCCCGGACGTCACTAGGAGCTCCGGAATGGTTCGGAGGTAAAGATTCATATATAGGAAGTCCCAGTTTGGTCGCCGGAAAAGTTTCGGGCTCATCGATAGTGTACCGGGAGTGCCGGTAGTGTACCGGGGTCCTCCGGGAGGGGTATTTCGACCCCAAGAGGTCCATGGGCTGTGGGAGAATAATAACCAGCCCTTATTGGGCTGGAAAAACAGCCACACCAAGGCCCATGGCGCAAGAGGCAAAAGTCCTAAAGGAAAAGGTGGAAAAAGGCTAAAAAGGAAGAGTCCTACTCCTACTAGGAGTGGAGGAGGAGTAGGACTCCTCCCCCTCTAGTTTGGCCGACTCCTATTGGAGTTTTTCCTTGCGCCAGCCCTCCTCTCTCTCCCTCCTTTATATACTGGTGGATTGGGTGCTGTTTGGACACAGTTTACGGCCACGTGCTACCCGTTTCACCGGTGCTCCTCTAGATCGGTTTTCTGCAGCGCTTAGGCGAAGCCCTGCCGGAATTGCTCCAGCACCATCACCGGAGCGCCGTCATGCTGCCAGTGAACTCTCTATCCTCTCCACCTCCTCTTGCTGGATCAAGATGGTGGAGATCGTCATCAAGCTGCACGTGTGCTGAACGCGGAGGTGTCGTCCGTTCGGCGCTAGATCGGAAGGACCGTGATCTAGATCGCGAGACGGTTCGTGATGTGATCACGAAACGGATCGTGATGAGTTCGCGGGACAGATTGTGATCAAGATAGTGAGACGGATCGTGATGAGTTCGCGGGACGGATCATGATGTGTTTGCGGGACGGATCGTTATTGGATCATGTGACGGATCGTGATGAGATCGCGGGACGCTCGGCAATTTGGATCGCGAAGATGTTCGACTACACCAACCGCGTTTCTTAACGCGTCCCGCTTAGCGATCTACAAGGGTACGTAGATCCACTCTCCCTCTCGTAGATGCTCATCACCATGGATAGGTTTGCGTGTGCGTAGGAAATTTTTTGTTTCCCATGCGACGTTCCCCAACAATATGAGATACCAGTCTACTCTCTTCTAATGCTGCAAGATGCTGAAGATGCTAGTCTTCGATAGGACTAGGCCTTCCCCCTATTCTTGCTTACTGCAGTCAGCCCAGATATAACCCCACCCATTGATAATGATGCATACTTAGCATAGTTCCGATGTCAGTCTTGCGAGTACTTTGGATGAGTACTCACTGCTGCTTTGCTTTCTCTTTCCCCCGCGTTAGGATTTTGCGTTCAGATGATGGAGCCCAGGAGATGGAGTACGCCGGAGACGACTACTACACCACCACAAGAGCCTACTACTACGTGAAGGCAGCCCCCGACCAGCAATAGGACAGTAGGTTCCCAGGCAGGAGGCCTCGCCTCTTTCAATCCGTTGTTATGTTTGTGCTAGCCTTCTTAAGGCAAAACTTGTTTAACTTATGTCTATACTCAGATATTATTTTCTTTCGCTGGCTCGTGCTTGTCGAGCTTTCTATTCGAGCCCTCAAGGCCCCTGGCTTGTGATATGAAGTTGTATGCCTTTAATTTGTGTATACAGTTGTGTTGTGATATTGATTAGTGAGACCCTAATCTTGGTCGTACGCACTGCATGTATGTTTAGCGTACAGACGAAATTGGAGGACTCACAAGTTGGTATCAGAGCCGACTGCCTATAGGTAGCCCCCTTTGCAACTCCTTGGCCGAAGTTGAGTCTAGTACTTGAATTTTTTTACTAACATTGTTGTGTGGCTTACGGGCCCACGTCTCAATCGGGTGGTATTAGGATCTTTTACTCCTCATCTATACTCTAGGTTTTTATCTCTCTCCTCTTTCGGATTAGAGATTTTGTTAACTCTAACATTATGTTCTCGTGATCACATCCACCGGAGATTTGTTTCGTCGACAATTGTTTCCTTTGAAGTTATAATGCACACACTGTCATTTGACATCTTAAATCTCTGTGTTACAGATGCGTCCCGGTAGGCAGATCATGCGTCTGACCTTCGCGCACAATACGACTGGGTTCCCAACCATTCTGGTCGACCTCTTGAAGAAGTTGGGATATCACTGGTACGTCGAGTGCACCATTTACGAGGACTACCGTGAGTTCAACCAGGAACAGTATGAGGTTGAGATGGTTATCTGGGATCGACAGGACCTCTCCATCACTGAGCTGCACACCTTCCGTGGCATTGGAGTGACAGTTGAGATGGCAGTACAGGATGCTGCTTATGCTGCTATTGTTCGTCTCTGTGCAGCAAAATCTTGTTTGGAGGAGACGGCTTACAGATACATTTCGTATGTTCCTGCTGGAGTTGATACTGCCGCTGACGCTGAGGTCTTGACCCCTTTTGCACGGCAGTAAAATGACCGGTCCTAGACCGTTGTCTACACCCCCTACATGAGTCGTCGTTATGACCCACGGGTTTTGGTTCAGTACACTGAGGCATTGGATCGCTTTGTCAGGGCTCTTAACGTCGAGTTGTACGCCACTCGTGCTCGTCTTTATCGGGCTATGGAGCAATTGTTGCCAGCAGTCACCGCGGGGATACATCCCGAGTACATCCTTTACCCGCCTTGGACTAAGTTTCCTCTAGGTCATAAGTGGCCTGCTGTTGGGGGTCGTACCCCGGCACGTGGACCTGCGCTCCCGCTTAATATGCAGGCTCTACAACAGGCTGTGCACGGGATGCAGGACCCTGCCACCAGGTTCCATATTCAGGGTCATCTGCAGTTTCGTGGGTTCTTCGTTGTTCCCGACGTTGATGTAGCTGTTTGCTATGTCCGTTGTTGTATCCCTCTATCGCGCGCCTACGTGCCGCCTAGTTGTCTAGACTAATTTCATGCCGGACCTATCACCTATTTTGTAACGGACTTATGGTTTGTAATTGACCTATGTATGGATCTGTATGTTGAATTCGAACTACTATGTCATATCTATTGCACTTCCTTCATTGAGCAATTTACTTCCTAAATGACTCATTGTCTTTGTAATACCAAATGCTAAAATACCACTGTTAATTGTTTCGACAGAATGGTTAGGCCAGCTGGTCGTGGTCGTGGTGCGGCTGACCACCCACCGCCACCTGAATACATGGCTGGTATGATGCAGTAGTTTGAACTGAATCGGAAGTTTATGCAAGGGCTTATGGACCAGTTCCCAAGGCCGAACATGAATCAATAGTCAACCCCAATGACTCTACAAGACTTCATGCTCCTCAACCCCGCAGTCTACCGCAGCTCAACTCAGCTGCTTGACGCAGATGGCTGGCTCCATGACATCACTTATGAGCTGGATTCTTCAAGCGCCCCAGTGGCTAGCTATGTCACCTTTGCCTCGTACTTTCTAAAGGGTCCCGCTGCTCAATGGTGGAACAGTCACAGGCGCTCACAGCCTGTTGGGACAATCATCACCTGGCTGGAGTTCCAAGCTACATTCCGTGCTCGCCATATTCCTCAGGGAATGATGGACAAGAAGAAGCGTGAGTTCCGCAATCTCGTCCAAGGCAACAAGACTATGGATGCTTATCAACAGGAATTTCTGGACTTCTCTCGCTATGCTGAACAAGATGTTGCAAATGATGCTCGTAGGCAGGAGAAGTTCCATGAAGGCCTCCACCCTGATATCAAACTGGCACTCCTTGTTCAGGACTTTGCCAACTTTGCCACCTTGGTGAACAAGTCCACCTTCTGCATCCTTCGAATGAGATAGTCAATACCATGCTCATCTTGTTCGAGATGCTAAAGCCTAGCTATATGCCATGAAGGCATTAAATGAGTCACCTCTTGAGGGGATTGAAAACATTCCAGTTGTCCGGGATTTCCAATATGTTTTTCCAGAAGAACTTCCAGGGATTCCCCCTACTAGAGCTGTTGCGTTTGTCATCGACTTGGTACCTAGTACCACTCCTATAGCCAAGCGTCCGTATAGGACGCCACCACATGAACTCCTTGAACTTAAGCAAGAAATTGACAATTCGCTAAGGCTGGGTTTCATTCGTCCAAGTTCCTCTGCTTGGGGAGCACCTTATCTCTTTGTTAAGAAGAAGGATGAGACAAACCATCTCGTCCAGGATTATCGACCAATCAACCAAGCTACAATTCAGAACAAATATCCACTTCCTCAGATCAATGATTTGTATGATCAACTTGTTGGTGCCTCAATTTTCTCTAAGCTCGACTTGAGGTTGGGATACCATCAGATCCGTGTTCGTGAAGAGGATATTCCGAAGACCACATTGCTTACTCGTTATGGTTCATACGAGTACACCGTCATGTCTTTCGGTTTAACCAATGCTCCAGCAACCTTCTCTTGTTTAATGAATTATATCTTCATCGACTACCTCGACAAATTCGTCGTGGTTTATCTAGATGATATCTGGTATTTTCCAAGAATAAAGAAGAGCATGCTGGACATCTTCGTCTTGTACTGGAAAGACTTCGGGAACACTAGCTATATGCCAAGTATTTCGAGTGTGAGTTCTGGATGGACGAAGTGACCTACCTTGGTCATGTGATCTCCAAGGATGGTATTGCGGTCAACCCTGAACGAGTTCAGGCTATTCCTGACTGGACTCCCCGAAGAATGTCAAGCAAGTCAGAAGTTTTCTCGGAATTGCCAACTATTGTCGTCGATTTGTCGAGAACTTGTCCAAAATTGCAAAGCCCTTAACCAATCTGCTTCACAAAGGTGTTAAATATGAGTTGACAGAAAAATGTCAGGAGAGCTTTCAGGCACTTAAAGAAAATTGACATCTGCTCTAGTGCTTGCTCCATCGGATACTCGTAAGGACTTTGTCATTTATTGTGACGCTTCGCGTCAGGGAATAGGTTGTGTCCTAATGCAAGAACACAAAGTGGTTGCTTATGCATCTCGTAAGTTGCGTCCTCATGAAGAGAACTACCCTGTTCATGACCTTGAACTTGCTGCAGTAATACATGCACTGAAAGAGTGGCGGCAATACCTTATTGGTAATCGATGCGTAATGTACACTGATCACCAAAGTCTGAAGTACTTGTTTACTAAGCCGGATTTGAATCTCCGACAACAGAGATGGATGGAGCGCATAGCAGATTACAACATGGGAATTTCTTATACACGTGGCAGGGCTAATGTAATGGCTGATGCTTTGAGCCGCAAGTCATACTACAACCACCTTCAAATTCACAAGGTCCACCCCCTTCTTCAAGAAGAATTCCGCAAGCTGAACCTCCATATTGTTCCTCAGGGTTATCTCGTTCCCCCTCCTGAAGAGTACCGCAAGATGAATCGTCGTGTTGTTAACCAGGGTTCTTTGAGTAACCTGGTTGTTGAACCAGATCCCGTGGACTGTATCAAAATAATGTAGGGCTATGACAACGAAGTCGTTAAGATTAAATATTATCTGGCAGAAGGTAAACCCTCATGTTTCACCGTTGCTGATGATGGTGTTGTATACTTCAAGGGACACTTATTCATTCCAACAGAAAAGGAAAACCTGAATGTAACTAGGAAAGTGATGAAGGACGCTCATGATACGCCTCTACCTATTCATCCGGGTAGTACCAAGATGTACCGAGACACCGTCAAAGGTTCTGGTGGTCAAATATGAAACAAGACATTGCTCGCTATGTTTCAGAATGTGACATTTGTCGTCGAATCAAGGCAGAACATCAAAATCCTCCTGGAACTCTGCAACCTATTTCTATTCCTGAATGGAAATGGGATCATGTTGAAATGGACTTTGTCACTGCGTTTCCCAGGTTGCAAAAGGGTAATGATGCTATTGTTGTCGTCATTGACCGACTGTCCAAAGTTGCACATTTTCTGGCTGTCAAGGAAACTATTACTGCTAGTCAGCTAGCAGATATTTACATGTCCAGTGTTGTTTCACACCATGGTATTCCATTGGTGATTAGTTCAGACCGTGGCAGTTTATTCACTTCAAGATTGTGGGCAAGTTTCTAGGAAGCTATGGGAACTCATTTGTCCTTCAGCACCGCTTTTCACCCTCAATCCCAGGGACAAGTTGAAAGAGTTAATCAGATTCTCGAAGACATGCTTCGAGCTTGTGTCATTTCTTTTTGCAAGAAATGGGAGGAATCTCTCCCGTATGCTGAGTTATCCTACAACAATAGCTATCAAGCTAGTCTGAAGATGGCTCCTTTTGAAGTATTATATGGACGTAAGTGTCGGACTCCTCTAAATTGGTCAGAAACTGGGGAACATACACTTATCGGTTCGGATATTATCCAGCATGCCGAAGATCAAGTCCACATTATTCATGCAAATCTGAAGGCTGCTCAGTCTCGTCAGAAGAGTCAGTATGACCGTCATCACAAGGATATGGTCTATCAACCCGACGATAAGGCTTATCTTCGAGTCACGCCAATGAGAGGTACACACCGTTTCGGGATCAAGGGCAAGCTGGCTCCTCGATATATTGGTCCTTTCATTGTTCTTGAAATGTGTGGTAAAGTGGCATATCAACTAGAACTACCCCCAAACCTTTCTAGGGTTCATAATGTGTTCCATGTGTCACAGCTTTGTCACTGCTTCAAGGATCCTATCCGGGAAGTGGACCATGATATCCTTGAACTACAACAAGACCTTTCTTACAAGGAGCAACCAGTCCGCATTCTTGATGAAACTGAACGTCGGACTCGTCAGATTGTTACCAAGTTCTTCAAAGCGCAGTGGGCAAATCATTCTGAAGATGAGGACACTTGGGAATGCGAAGATCATCTCCATGCAGAATACCTTGGGCTCTTTCCTTCTACTTCTTAATTCTTGGGACGAGAATTCTTGTTAGTAGGGGAGAATTGTCATGCCCTAGTTTTGTGCTACAGTAATGTATGTACTTAAGCTACAGGAATCCCATGCTAATGATGACACGTCACCGCGTTTACTGTTGCTAATCTCGCGTTGGGTTCAAATCCCGTTCAAATTCAAAATTTAAAAGAAGGTCAAACAAATAAAGTTTTCAAACATACAAAGTAAAATGTTCGGTGGGTGTCAAATAATGCATAGGTATTTTTGTTGTAAAATCAATATTTTTGAAAGTATTAGATTCACTAAATTAAATTAAAACCAAAGCAAAAAACAATTAAAAGAAAAAGCAAAAAAGGGGAAAAAGGGGGAAAAAATCCCCACTAGGTCGAACCCAACGAGCCCAACCCAACCGGCCAGCCCACCCTCAGGCCATAGCAGCCCCCCCCCGAACCAAACCCTAGCTCGACACCCACTTCCCCCGATCCGTCGCTCCTCTCCCTCCCCTCCGGATCTGGTTTGGATTGGGGCAAACCGTTGCCGGCCTGCGCCATGCCGGCGCCACCCCGCACCTCCATAGGCCGCCGCCCTCCCGTCGTCGCCGCACCTCCCCCATCTCGCTCCCGATTCGGATCTGGAATGGGGCAGAGGGCCCGACGCCGCTGCAACACTTCGCCACCCGTCGTTGGAGCGCCACCTCGCCTCCAGACTTCCTCATCCGCCTCCCCACCTCGCCCCTCGAGCCTCGCCGCCCGCCCCCCCTTCAACGTTGGTGAGGTCGTGCCCTCCTCTCTCCTCTCCCCCCGCGCCGCGACCCCGCTCGCCACGACCTCCCCTGCTGCGGCCCCACACTCGCCCCTCCGGTCACGGCTCGCGCCTGCCATGCCCTCCTGCAGCCGATGCTAGCCGTCGCCACCGCTGCCGCCCCCGCGCGACAGCCCCTGCCTAGCTCGCCCCGCACCCGCTCCCCTAGTCCCCGCCGTGCCTGGCCGCCGGTTGCCCTAGCTATGGCCACCGCCTTGGCACCCCCTGGTGCGCGCGTTGGTCGCACGAGTGGCCGCTATGGGCCCCACCCTTGAGAACGTTTTTTAAAGAATTAAATATATATATATAGTTTAATTAATTGATTAATTAGTTAATTAACTTAATTAATATTAATTAAACTAATTAACATGTTAATTAATTAATTTTAAACAATGACTCGCACGTGGGTCCCACCTACTAATTAGTCTGATTAATAGTTAATGAAACATTAATTAGAAGTGAGAAAATGACATGGGGGATCCACTCGTCAGTTTGACCAGGTCAACTATGTGTGTTGACTGCTGATGTCAGCATGACATCATGCTCGAGTCATAAAGAACTTATTAAATTAAAATGATCTATTTTAATTTCTGAATATGAATAAAACTTTAAAAATTAATATAAAATAATGTGTAACTCGGATGAAAATATTTAATACATGAAAGTTGTTTAGAAAATTCCCACGTATCCGATTACGCATTCCGTTCGTCCGCCGCGTGCTCCAAGCATAGCAAACATGGAACTTTTTCCATCAATCTCATCTGTCCGGTAGACCCCGGAAAATATCGTCAGATATTCTTCCGACCCATCTGCGACGTATAATACTGCGTCAGTGCATACCTAGCTCTGCATATTGCCATGTCATGCATCATGATGCATTTGTCTGCTTTATATTCATTGTTTCTTTCCCCCTCCTCTCTTCGGTAGACCCCGAGACTAACGTTGCTGCCGGGTACAACTAGGCGCCTGACGGTCAGCCTTTCGCCGCAGAGTAGCAAGGCAAGCAAACCACCTTGAGCATTCCGATATCGCCTATTCCTTTCCATCTTATTCTTGCATTAGATTTTTTTGCTACTGTATTAGTTAGCTCCTATTCTGATGCATAGCCTATTTTTGATGAACTGCTAAAACAACGGGGTTCCCCTTCCCTTGCTTGAAATAAAAACTAGGTGACCGGCTGTCCACGGCCGGCTGGAGTGCGGCCATCTGGCGACACGGACGGCTGGACGAGGAGCGGGCTCAACTCCCGACCATCTAGGCTTGGCTGGCTGCCCCCGGCCGCCTCCTCCGTTGACCCCGGGACAGACATGCAACATCCCATTTCTCTGCGCTCGAGTACGGCGACAAGACGTGACCGCCACGACGGGCATCATTGTAGCCACAGTGGCCACTGACGCACGGGTGCGCGTGGCAACAGTCCGTCCATATAGGCCGTTGACCTTGGCGAGCGCGACCGGGCAGGGAAACAGTGTCGGCACGCCCTCGCCCACTTGATTACCTGTCCCGACGTCGCTATAGTGTAGCCGGCCGTATCGGAGACTTCGGCCGGCTGGCACTAGACGACGCCTCCCGGGCGGCCAGTGCCACGACAGGTGGGCGAGGGCCAATCGTGGAGCCAGCTGGCGGGCCCCAGAAGGCAACGGGACCGCACAACCAGTGGACCCTATGGGCGACAAGACGGCTCGAAGGGCAGGACCCCCTGGTCAGCCGGAGAGGCTGCCAGCCGGGTCCCCCCACCTTTGTACCTTAGGAATAATGTAAGCCGGGGGGTTGGCCTATAAAACCCCTCGAGCCCCCATGCAACAGGGACAGACAACTCTCACGCACACACCCACGAGACACTTCCCACATTCTCACACTTGGTAGCGGAGGAAGGCGAGCCGGCTGCTCCCTCTTCCTCCTCTAGACTCAGCTCCTTGAGCAACCCTGTAAACACACCCATCCATCAAACTAGACCAAGCAGGACTAGGGGTACTACCTCCCACGAAGGGCCCTGAACCTGGGTACATCGTGTGTCACCACCGCTTGTACCTAATCCCACACCCGGAGCCCATCGGCGTCCTCCGGTCCCAAACACCTTCGATAAGCCTACCCATGGCATCTGTTGCGGCGACACCTCCAACCCACTCGGTGCGGCCCTTCGGGGCTTGAGCACCCCTATTGCCCCGACGGCAAACCTCGATGCCGCCGCGACCGAGCTCGAGGCGGCTCGCCGTGTCCTTTTTGAGGATGTCATCGCCCTCGCAGCCACGCGACGCCGCATGGAGGCCACCCAGCGGGAATATGCCTCTGCCTACGGTCTCACCCTGGCTGGCACTGAGCCTAGCTGGCATGGGGTTGTGCGTGATAGCGGTCGCATCGTCGCCGAGATCCTAGGCGGCAAAATGCCCATCTATGACACCCCCGTAGCCAACCTATGGGCCCTCAAGGTAGCCTAAGAGGATTTGGCTACCTTGGAGGGCAAAGAACATGCCGCCCGTGAGCGTCACATCAAGGACCTCATTGACGCTGCTAACGCGCACCAACATATGCTCGTAGCTGGCGGTGCCGCCTCCGAAGGCCCCCGGCCCGAGCGCGAGGGCATGGGGACTGTTGGCCGTCAGGCAGCTCAGCACTCCTGCTCCCCTCGCGTCTCCGGCCGTTGGGTCGAGGCTAGCAACATCCGGCCCTCTCAGCTGCCGAGGAGCGAGCAGCCGGATGTTAACAGCCGGCCCACCAACAACCCGCCTCGTAGCGGCCGCCACGAGGCGCCGGTTGCTGGCAGCCGGCGCAGCCGCAGGCACACTCCACCCCCGCGGCGCGAGCCGGAACGGTCGGTTCTGCCTGTCATCCGCCCCGAACTCTCGGCCCGGATCGGGCCGCGTGTCCCCTACAGCGAGAACGATGCCCGCAACCGCATAGACCAACTCACAGAGTCTGCCCTCCTCGAGGAGGAGGGCTCAATTGGCCCGGCCTATTTCGGCCCTCGGGTCCGCAATGAGCCGTTCCCAACCGGCTTCACGCTTCCTCGAGACACCCCGAAATACAACAGGGCCGCCAAGCCTGAGGACTGGCTGATCGACTACACCACCGCGGTCGGCATCGCCAGGGGGAACAAGCTCGTAGCCGTTCACTACGCTCACCTAATGTTGATCGGCTCGGCCTACACCTGGCTCAACAGCCTGGCGACCGACAACATCAACATCTGGACAGACTTCGAAGAAGCCTTCGTCCGCAACTTCACCAACACCTACAAGCGGCCTGGATGCCCCCGTGAACTCGCCATGTGAATTCAGGGGCCGGACAAGTCCATCTGTGACTACCTCACTCGGTGGACCGAGGTCCGCAACTACTGCGAGGGAGTGCGTGAGGTAAAAGCCATACAGTACTTCATCGAAGGCTGTCGAGACGGCACGCCCCTAAAGCACAAGCTTCTGTGCTCCGAGCCAGTCACTCTCGCCGAGCTCATGACCAAGGCGGACAACTACGCCATGGCTGATTCAACCATCCCGGTCAAGACGACCCCGCCCACCAAGGCGACGACGACGCCGACAATGTCTCGGCCGGCTGCCGACAAGCGGCAGTCGCAGAACAACAAACGCAGGAATGACTAGCCGGATCCCCACTACGGGAGCCGGCAGGTCGCCACCATCCAGGAGCAGGAGCCGGCTGCCTAGCCTTCCAACCAGCGCCAGCGCACTGGCAAGGCTGCCTGACAACCGAAGCTCACCTTCGAGTAGATGCTCGACCTCCCCTGCAAAAACCACTCAGGGGCCAAACCTTCTATGTGCACACTCCGGCAGTGTAGCTTCTCACAGCGGTTGGCCCGGGGGGACGACCTTCCGGCTCCTCCCGTGCCGCCTACCCGTGCGCCGGCCCCGGCCCTAGCTACCGCCCCGGCGCCGGCTCCAGCTCCGGACCAAAACGACGGTCGTCTTCACGACCAGTTCCCGAACTAGAACGGTTGTTACGTCGTCTTCACCAGTGAAGAGACGAGCAAACATACTCAACGCCGGCTCCATCGTGAGGTGAACGCCACCATGCCAGCTACTCCCCAGTTCGTGCACTGGTCGGAGAAGTCGGTCACCGGGAGCCGGATAGATCATCCCGCCGTGATGCCGAGTCCCGACAGCTATGTCCTAGTCCTTGACCCCACCATCGCCACCGAGAAGCGCACCTGCCGCTTTTCACGGGTGTTGGTAGATGGTGGCAGCAGCATCAACATCGTTTACCTCGACATGATGCACAAGCTGGGGGTGAAGATAGAAGACCTACTGGCGAGCCGGACGGTCTTCCATGGCATCATGCGTGGAAAGTCCTGCTTCCCTGTCGGCAAGATCATGCTCGACGTCCTCTTCGGTGGACCCAGCCACTTCCGCCGCGAGCCGGTGCTATTCGAGGTTGTGGACCTCGCAAGTCCCTACCACGCGCTGTTGGGCCGGCCGACCCTTGTCAAGTTCATGGCGATCCCCCATTACGCCTACCTCAAGCTCAAGATGCCGGGCCCCAAGGGAATCATCACCATCGTGGGTGACTACAAGATGTCGATCGAGTGCGCTCGAGACGGCAGCCGGCTGGCCGAGGCCCTGGAAATCACCGAGGAGAAGCGACAGCTCGATCGTCTCGTGGTCCTTGCTGCCAGCCAGCCGGCTGTGCTGGCTCCCCCATTGCAGTCTGTCGGCAAGGCCTTCTTCCAGCCGTCCAAGGACACCAAGCAAATCCCGCTCGACCCGGCCAACCCTGCTCAGTGCGTCACCATCGGCTCCCGCCTCGACAGCAAATAGGAAGGCGATCTCGTCGACTTCCTCCGTGAGAATCGGGACATCTTTGCATGGTCCCCTAAGGACATGCCGGGTGTTCCGAGGAAGTTTGTCGAGCACAAACTACACGTCCGGCCGGTCAAGCAACCCCTACGCCGTTTCTCCGAGGAGAAGCGGCATACTATAGGAGAAGAGATCGCCCGGCTGCTCGCAACCGGGTTCATCATGGAAGTTTTCCACCGGGACTGGCTGGCCAACCCAGTCCTAGTGCTGAAGAAAAACAAGACCTGACGCATGTGCATTGACTGCACCAGCCTAAACAAGGCGTGCCACAAGGACCCATTCGCCCTGTTACGGATCGATCAAGTCATCGACTCCACGGCCGGCTGTGACTTGCTGTCCTTCCTGGACGCCTACTCTAGCTACCACCAGATCAAGCTGGATCCGGAAGACCGGCTCAAGACCTCCTTCATCACTCCCTTCGGGGCCTACTGCTACATCACCATGTCCTTCGGCCTGAAGAACGCAGTTTTCACCTTCCGGCGGTGCATGCAGAAGTGCATCCTGCCTGAGATAGGCAGCAACGTCCACGTCTACGTCGACAACATCGTCGTCAAAACCAAGAAGCACTTCAGCCTCCTCGACGACCTTCAAGAATCCTTCACAAACCTGCGCAAATACAAGATCAAGCTCAACCCGGAAAAATGCGTCTTCGGCGCCCCCGCTGGCAAGCTCCTGGGTTTCTTCGTGTCTGCCCGCGGCATCAAAACTAACCCAGAGAAGATCAGCGCAATCGAGCACATGCCCAAGCCGACCCGGCTCTACGATGTCCAGAAGTTCACCGGCTGCCTCGCCTCGCTCAGCCGGTTCATCGGCCGTCTAGGGGAGAAAGCCTTGCCCCTCTACGGGCTCCTTTGGAAAACGGCTCTAGCCAAGCCGGGTCACACCAAGAAGCCGGGCATGTTCAATTGGCCCGACGAGGCAGACGAGGCCTTCCGTGGCCTCAAGAAGGCTCTCACCCGCACGCCCACCCTGGCCGCGCCGGCTGAGAAGTAACCCTTGCTCGCCTACATCGCGGTGACCACTCGCATCATCAGCGTCGTCTTGGTGGTCGAGCGGCCGGAGGAGGGCAAGTCCCTGCCGGTCCAGCACTCCGTCTACTACCTCAGCGAGGTCCTCTCCGCGTCTAAGCAGAACTACCCCCACTACCAAAAAATGTGCTATCGCATATACTTCACTGCCAAGAAGGTTAAGCAGTACTTCCAAGAGCATAACATCACCATGGTGAGCACGGCCCCGCTCAGCGAGATCATGAGCGGCCTGGACTCCACCAGCCGGATCACCAAATGGGTCATCGCCCTCGCCGATCATGAGATCCGGTACGAACCTCGCACCGCCATCAAGTCACACGCATTGGCCGACTTCCTCGTCGACTGGGCGGAAACCGAGTTCGTACGGCCTCCCCCCAACTCCACACATTGGCGCATGCATTTCGACGGCTCGAAAATGAGGACCGGCCTGGGTGCCGGCATAGTCCTCTCCTCCATGAAGGGTGACCAGCTCAAGTACACCCTCCAGATCCACTTTGTCGCCTCCAACAATGTGGCCGAATACGAGGCCATCGTCCATCGCCTCCGGCTCGCCAAGGAGCTCGGCATCAGGCGCATTCTATGCTTCGGTGACACCGACCTCGTGGTACAACAGGTCTCTGGCGAATGGGACGCCAGGGACGCTAACATGGCTAGCTACCGTTTCCTTGTACAACAGCTCACCGGCTCCTTCGAGGGTTGTGAGTTCCACCACGCCCCCCAGGCGGACAACGAGGCGGCCGACGCGCTGGCAAAGATCGGCTCCACCTGGAAGGCCATCCCAACAGGCGTCTCCCTCGAACGGCTGCTCAATCCATCGATCAAGCCTTCCCCAGAATCAGAATCCATCTTCGTGCCGACAGACACCGCCGGCCCATCGACGGCTCCGGCTATCCCTTCGGCATCTTCGCCATCGGCTCCCTTAACCTTGGACGCCTTGCCGGCACCAGTTGAGCCGGCTGCATCCGAGGTCGCCGGCTCCAATGACGTGGTTGTCATGATGACAATCGACCAGCCGGCCTTAGGGGCTGGCGAGCCGGACCCGGGGACTGATCATCTGGGCCCGGGGGCTCCCGAGCCAGCCCCCTTCTCGGTCCCCTCTTGGGCACAGCCCATCTTGGTGTTCCTTCTACGCGGCGAGGTCCCCCTGGATGAGGCCATGGCGAGGCAAATTCAGCGCCGAGCCTCAGCGTAGAGCATCGTCAACAATGAGCTCGTCCATCGCAGCAGCACCGGCATCTTTCAGCGGTGCGTCGAGCCAGAAAAGGGTCTGGACATCCTCCTCGACATCCACCAGGGCGAGTGCGGGCATCACGCCGCCTCCAGGACCCTGGTGGCCAAGGCTTTCCGCCACGGCTTCTACAGGCCCAAAGCTCTCGAGGCGGCCAAGAAATTGGTCGACGAGTGTGAGGGCTGCCAGCGCTTCAGCACATAGAGCCACCTGCCGGCATCAGCCCTCCAAACCATCCCCCTCTCGTGGCCCTTTGCCGTCTGGGGGCTGGACATGGTGGGTCCCTTCAAAACCGCATGAGGCGGCATGACACATTTGCAAGTGGCTGTCGACAAATTCACCAAGTGGACCAAGGCACGACCAATCAAGAAGCTAGACGGCCCCACGGCCGTCCGGTTCATCGAAGACATCATGATTCGCTACGGCATCCCCCATAGAATCATCACCGACAATGGCATGAACTTCACCAAGGGAGCTTGCGCGCTTCTGCTCCAAGCAAGGAATCCGGCTCGACCTGGCCTCTGTTGCTCATCCACTGTCAAACGTCCAGGTCGAGAGGGCAAACGGCCTCATCCTGTCCGGCATCAAGCCCCGGCTCGTGACACCGCTAGTGAGGTCAGCCGGCTGCTGGGTCGATGAGCTGCCGGCTGTCGTTTGGAGTCTCAGGACCACCCCCAACCGATCAATCGGCTACACGCCCTTCTTCCTCGTGTACGGGTCCGAGGCGATCATCCCCACCGACATCGAGTTCGAATCGCCTCGGGTCGCCCTATACACGGAGAAGGATGCAAAGGAAGCAAGAGAAGATGGCGTCTACTTACTCAAAGAAGCCCGCGAACTGGCCTTGAGCCGTACGGTAATCTACCAGTAGAAGCTCTGACACTACCACAGCAAACGGATCCGACCGCTCTCCTTTTGTGAAGGGGACTTGGTGCTCAAGCGGATCCAGTGAACAGCCAGACAACACAAGCTGTCCTCCCCATGGGAGGGCCCGTTCATCGTCAGCAAGGCATTGCACAACAACGCGTACTACCTAATAGACGCCAGAAGCCGCAGAAGCGCGAAAGAGACGCCTCCGGCGAGGAGATCGAGCGCCCATGGAACGCGGCGCTCCTCCATCCGTTTTACTGCTGAAAAGACCAGTGTATGTATATATCCCTCCCCTTTTGGGCTTATGAATGCAATGGGTGCCCCAGGCCTGTGTTGGGGAACGTCGCATGGGAAACAAAAATTTTCCTACGCACACGCAAACCTATCCATGGTGATGAGCATCTACGAGAGGGAGAGTGGATCTACATACCCTTGTAGATCGCTAAGCGGGAAGCGTTAAGAAACGCGGTTGGTGTAGTCGAACATCTTCGCGATCCAAATCGCCGAGCGTCCCGCGATCTCATCATGATCCGTCCCGCGATCCAATCACGATCCGTCCCGTGAACTCATCATGATCCGTCCCGCGATCTCATCACGATCCGTCTCACGATCTTGATCACGATCTGTCCCGCGAACTCATCACGATCCGTTCCGCGATCTCATCGCGAACTGTCTCGCGATCTCGATCACGGTCCTTCCGATCTAGCGCCGAACGGACGGCACCTCCGCGTTCAGCACACGTGCAGCTTGATGACGATCTCCACCGTCTCGATCCAGCGAGAGGAGGTGGAGAGGAGAGAGAGTTCACCGGCAGCGTGACGGCGCTCCGGTGATGGTGGTGGTGTGATTCCGGCAGGGCTTCGCCTAAGCGCTGCGGAAAACCGATCTAGAGGAGAAACTGTGCACCGGTGAAACGGGTAGCACGTGGCCGGAAATTCTATCCAAAAAACACCCAATCCACTAGTATATATAGGAGGAGAGGAGAGGAGAGGCAGCCAAGGCCTTTGGGTCGGCCGAAATAGGAGGTGGGAGCAATCCTACTTCACCTCCAATCCTAGTTGGAGTAGGATTGCCTCCTATTGGCTGATTTTCCACTTTTTGCTTTAGGACTTTCTCTCCTGCGCCATGGGCCTTTCTGGCTGTTTTCCCAGCCCACTAAGGGCTGGTTATTATTCTCCCACAGCCCATGGACCTCTTGGGGTCGAAATACCCCTCCTGGAGGTCCTCCGGTACACTACCGGCACTCCCGGTACAATACCGATACTCCCAGTACACTACCGATGAGCCCGAAACTTTTCCGGAAACCAAACTGGGACTTCCTATATATGAATCTTTACCTCCGGACCATTCCGGAGCTCCTCGTTACGTCCGGGATCTCATCCGGGACTCCGAACAACCTTCGGTCACCACCATACATAACTCTACACTACCGAAACGTCACCGAACCTTAAGTGTGCAGACCCTGCGGGTTCGAGAACTATGTAGACATGACCGAGACACCTCTACGGTCAATAACCAATGGCGGGACCTGGACGTCCACATTGGTTCCTACATATTCTATGAAGATCTTTATCGGTCGAACCTCTATGTCAAGGATTCAGTTAATCCCGTATATCGTTCCCTTTGTTCTTCGGTATGTTACTTGCCCGAGATTCGATCGTCGGTATCTCCATACCTAGTTCAACCTCGTTACCGGCAAGTCTCTTTACTCGTTCCGTAATACAAGATCCCGCAACTAACAATTAGTCACATTGCTTGCAAGGCTTATTGTGATGTTGCATTACCGAGTGGGCCCCGAGATACCTCTCCGTTACACGGAGTAACAAATCCCAATCTCGATCCATGCCAACTCAACAGACACCATCGAAGATACCTGTAGAGCACCTTTATAGTCACCCAGTTACGTTGCGACATTTGATACACACAAGGCACTCCTCCGATATCCGTGAGTTGCATGATCTCATGGTCATAGGAACATATACTTGACATGCAGAAAACAGTAGCAATAAACTGACACGATCATATGCTATGTTTGTAGTTTGGGTCTTATCCATCACATCATTCTCCTAATGATGTGATCCTGTTATCAAATGACATCTCATGTCCATGGCTAGGAAACCTTAACCATCCTTTGATCAACGAGCTAGTCCATTAGAGGCATACTAGGGACATGGTTTTGTCTATGTATCCACACATGCATTTAAGTCTCGGATCAATACAATTATAGCATGGATAATAAACGATTATCATGAACAAGGAAATATGATAATAACTAATTTATTATTGCCTCTAGGGCATATTTCCAACAGCCTGCTCTTGGGGCACGTGCTTTTCGTTACCCTCGAAGGTCTCCTCACGCACTAGCTCCTCGACCCGGCTCCCAGACCCGGGGGCTCGCCGGTTGGTCCTAAATCGCCTCTCCCAAAAATTAACCAAGTAGTGTGAGCCGAGCAAGCCCTCCCACCCCTCCCAGCTACAGATTCGTGTCCCGGCTGTCCGGCTGACGGGGTCTCGAGGCAGCAAAGCTTAGCACACACGAAAGATTGATTGCAAACGAGATGCCGGCTAGGCCCAGCCGGACCACTACCTCGCCTCTGCCACTCTACTTACCCTAAAAAGCTCTTGCGGTTCCTAAGTTCAGAACCGGCGCCCTCGAGGCGGATGCCCCGACCCAGCTACAGACCGGCTCCCGGCTGTCGGGCTGGCAGGGCCGAAACCAAAGGGGAAAAGGGGCAGAACAGACGGAACCAAAAGGGCAAAAAAGGGTAAGGACGAGCAAGCACGCGCAATATGGCAAACACATCAAATATTCACAATACGAATGTTAAGACAAAAGAGGCCCACAACCATCACGGATCATTACATTACACCCCAGTGGGTGGAGAAGCCTAACATGGAGGAAAGAGACAGAAAGATAAAATGCCTGGGGGCTCAGGCCACCAACGCGTCGCCAGCCAGCGCGCCTCCAGCCGGCGCGTCGCTGGGCGGCTCGACTCCCGTCCCGGAGGTGGTTGCGGCCTTCGGGTCGGCTCCCTCGGCCTTCGAGGCGGCCTCCGCAGTCCCAGCCGACTCGCCGCTGGAGTCGGTACTCTCGTCGGCAACCTCCTCGTCCTTCGGACCTTGGGGGATGCCAAAGGAGTCATCGGTCGCCGGCTTGCCGTCCTTGCCAAGGGCCGGCAGGAGCTCGTCCGGGTCGACGTACGACGTGAGCTCGTCGACACGGCAGACAAGGACCGGCTCACGGGCCTCCTACTCCTTGGCCGGTTCATCCCGCATGGTGGCCAGCCGGTCCAGGTCCATGCTGCGATACAACGAAGTTACGAACCGGAGCGCCATCTGCGCTTTGGATCACGCCGCCGCCGCCTTCTAGACCTCAAGTCGGGCCACGGCATGCTCCAGCCACAAGGCCACGTGGTTCTCTAGAGCTCCTCCACGGCCCGGCCACAAAGCGGCGATGATATCCTTGTCGGCCGTCTTCAGCCGCTCCACGCTCTGCTCAAGGTGGACCAGCCGGTTTTCAATGGCGAGCCCAAGCTCCGCCATATCCCGCACGGTGTCCTCCTCGATGGAGAGCTCGTGCACCCGGAAGTACTCCTAGTGCTCCTGACGGCACGCTCGGTGCGGTGCTTAGTTTCTGAGAAGCGCCCTAGGAGAATAAAGGGAAGAAGGAAAGACAGGCAAATCAAGAACAAGAACTAACAAAGCAAAAGGCAACCGGTTGGAAAAAGGAAAAACGGACACTTATGTTCGATGGAGTCATCCACTTCAATGGCAAAGTGGAGCGACGAGTCCTTCTCCGACGCCAACGTCGCCACGCTTTGCGCCAGCCGGTCCCGCTCGGAGACGGCCCCGGTCTTCTCCGCCCGGAGAGCGGTCAGCTCATTTGCAATACAAAGCAGGCGTGAGCCGGCCCTTCTACGTCTGCTCCGGCTGTCAGGCAGCCGGCCCGGCTCCCACGGGCCATGTGCCCCTTCCACAAAACTCGACATACCTTGCACCTGCATTAGCTCCTCCTCCAGCCAGTAGAAGTCGTGCTTGCCACGGTCGTGGATGGAGACCGCCTCCTCAAACAACTTCTGCCGCTCGGAGTTCCCCTCCTGCCACATGAAGCCAAGGTCAAAAATCAATCAAGGAGATCCGGCCCGGCTGCCCGGCATGCATCCACACTCAAGGTCAAAAATCACTCAAGGTCAGTCGGCCCGCATCTCGGGGGTACACCCAGTGGGTGCGCTTGCGCACCCCCACTATGAAATTCGTTAAAGACGACGACGCTTACCTCCGCATGCTGCAGAGCGGTGTCGACCGCCTCTGCGAACCGGGCCAGCTCCTGGCGGCACCGGTCCAGGATGCTCCCCAGTTCCCCAAGTGCGGGGACCGGGCCGCCTCTCGAGGGAGCCGGAAGGGCTGGGACGCGTGCCAGTGCCTCCCAGTCCCAGAGCACGTCCTGCATGGACCTCCCGACCCGTCCGCTGATGCCGCCCGCCCCGATGCTCGCCATGGCGTCTGCCACTGGGGGAGGAATGATGACGGTGAGGGCCCAGGAGTCGGTCCCCACTGGCCCGCCGCTCGGCGCCAGCGCCGCCTCCTCCTCCTATCGGTCCGACGCAGCGACTGCGACGGACGGCGCCTCCATCTCCATGGCTGCCGCCTCCAGCGTTGCCTCTGACGCCGCTTCTGGCGGCGCCACCGGAGCCTCCGGCATGTCGAGACGGACCGGCTCGGCCGCAGGCGGAGTCTCAACCGGCCCTCCGGTCGGGTCTCCTCGGGGGGCGGCTCCGTGGCCTCCGCTCTCGTTCGGGCCGCCTCCTCCACGGACGGAGACGCAGGCGGCTCCATAGCCGCCCCTCACGGCTCACTCACCAGGGGCCTCGACAGATGGGTCGATTCCGCCACCGAATCCGATGCCCGCAGGGGGGTCCACAGACCTCCTCCGCCTCCTGCCGCTCGAAGTCCCGGAGTGCGAGGCCCCGCCTCGCGTTCCAGACTTTGAGGATCGTAGCTCCGCCAGCCTCCTCTTCTCTTCATGATGGGTGGCCGCATGCTCGCGGGCTAGCCAGCTGGCGGCGTACGTCAGGTCCACCGCCAACTCACCTTCATGGAGCTCGATGGGGTCCCCGAGGTGCATAATGGTCAGACACCCACTGGTTCGCGATTCGGAAGGAAATGCACGCAAGAAGAAGAAAAAACTCACCCGGTGATGACGGCAAAGCCTTCCGTGCGGCCACCTTCACCCGCTTATGGATGGGCGGCGGGGCCGCCGGCTCCTCCTGAGCCAGCCTCTTCGCCCGGCTGGCGGCTCCGGTCGCCGGGGCTTGAGGCGGCCGCTCCTTGCTCCGCCCGCGCCAGCCCTGTTGAGCTGAGGGGGAGCCGCGTTCAGGATCATCACATCATCATCATTGTCATCATCTGTCCAGTGCCTGATCGTATGTCGAATAGGGAACTCACCAGCTCCGCTGGGTTCCCCGGCTGCGCCGGATCCTCCGGCTCCGCTGGCCCCACCGGCTCGCGGGCCTGTCGGCTCCTCGACCCTCCCGAGGAGTCCACCCCCTCTTCAGGCGGGCCTCCCCGCTCGTAATCTTCGGAGTCGGAGTGGTCGCGCTCCGCCTCGAAGATTTGGGGGTGCGGGCCATCCCGCGTGTTCTGTCACACCAACAGCTGCGGCCAGCACGACGAAGTAAGGTCCGCTACCGGCTGTCGGCTAGAGAGATTCAAATAAAAAGAAGTCGTCTCGACGAAACATACCAGGGGGACGGTTGATGTGGTCGTACGGATCCATGCCGAATGTCCACGACACCAGCGCCAGCTTGAACGTCGTGATGGCGTTCACCCGCGCCGCCACCTAAGCGGGCGTCAGGTCGACTGTTGTCAGCCGGCAGGGGTCCCAGCGGTCGGACATGTCGCAGATCCGGTGCGGCCTCAACTAGAGAGGTAGCACCCGACGTGAGATGAAGGCCGCCACCAGATCAGAGGCAACCAACCCCTTAGCACTCTTCACCTGCGCGAGCCGGCCGAGCTCTACCAAGGCCACTCCGTGCGGGGTGGCTCCCGGCCAGTTCGCCCCAGAGGACTGCGTGTTGACAAACGACGATAGCCGGATGTAGTCCAGGCTTGGGTCGGTGTTCTTCACGTAGAAGAACGTCCGATGCCACCCCTTGACAGAATCAATGAGAGAGAAGGGCGGGACGCGTGCGATGCCGCGGCAGCACCCCGTCGTGCCCTCGCAGGCACTGCTCTTCAGCGCCTTGAGGTAGAAGAGGGCGTTGAAGAAGTCAAGAAAGGGGAGAACCCCCAGGTACCCCTCGCACAGCGTCACGAAGCCGGCGAGGTAAAAGATCGCGTTGGGGCCGAGGTGGTGCGGCTGAAGGTCGAAGGTGTCCATGAGCAGCCGGAAGAATAGGCTCACCGAGAGCCCGAAGCCACGGGAGAAATGCCAGAGGAAGACGACATGCTCCCCTGGCTACAGTGCTGGCACCACCTCGTCGCCCGGCGCGTGGGCGACCACACGCTTCGCCGGTGGCAACATGCACGAGCGGCGGAGGTCCGTGATGTCTTCCTCAGTGACGACAGATCCGGCCCAGCTTCCTCCGCGCCCGTCGGCCATTGCGGCGGAACGGAGGCGTGCGGGCGCGTTTGCGAGCTCGGGAGCGGTGTTGCGTGAGGGGGCGAGGAAGGCAAAGAGGAAAGAAGCAAGGAGGCAAAGGGGGTGCAGGTATCTCCGCCCCGTGCCCTTCCTCCCCTTTTAAATGGGTAGGCCATGACCGGGGAACGTGGGGATTAACTGCGCCCACTCCCTCGGAAACTCCGCGCACGAGTGGGCGGCTCGGGCCGTAACGACCGCTTCGGGGCACAAATGATCCTGGCCTACCTCCCGAGGCCTACTGGGCTACGCCCGAGGCCTAGCGGACTAGGCCCAGGGCGACATCCCGTCTCCCCGTGGGTGTGGAGCCCACAACCTCATTACCCGCCGCATGGCGCGCGGCAGGCCGGCCTAGGACCCGGAGTGATGTGCCGGAACCCGAGGCGTCGGGTCCAACTCCAGACCCGGCTGGCCTTTCAGTTTCGCGCTGGTGGTGGGTATCGTTAGGGGTAGCCGCCGGCTCCCCTCCGTCTGCCGGACACGGGCCCCCGCCGGCTTCAGGGACTACTAACGGGGTTATTACCCCTGGGTAGGCCAAAACAACGGTGTTCTCCCCCCCCCCCCCACTTCAAAGAAAAACTACGTGATCGGCTATCCATGGCCGGTTGGAGCGCGCCCGGCTCGAGCTATCACCGGCTGGCGACACGGACGGCTGGACGAGGAGCCGGCTCGACTCCCGACCGGCTGGGAGTGGCTGGCTGCACCCGGGCCGCCTCCTCCATTGACCTAGGGATGGACATGCAATGTCCCGTCCCTTTGCGCTCGAGTACGGCGACAAGACATGACCGCCACGACAGGCATCATTGTAGCCACAGTGGCCGCTGACGCACGGGTGCGTGTGGCTACAGTCCGACCATCCAGTCCGCTGACCTTGGCGAGAGCGACCGGGCAGGGAAACAGTGTTGGGGAACGTTGCATGGGAAACAAAAAATTTCCTACGCACATGTAAGATCTATCCATGGTGATGAGCATCTACGAGAGGGAGAGTGGATCTACATACCCTTGTAGATCGCTAAGCGGGAAGCATTAAGAAACGCGGTTGATGTAGTCGAACGTCTTCGCGATACAAATCGCCGAGCGTCCCATGATCCCATCATGATCCATCTCGTGATCCAATCACGATCCATCCCGTGATCCCATCACGATCTGTCCCACAATCAAATCACGGATCGTCTTGCGATCTTGATCACGGTCCTTCTGATCTAGCGTCGAACGGACGTCACCTCCGCGTTCAGCACACGTCCAGCTCAATGACAATCTCCGTCTTCTTGATCCAGCAAAAGGGAGTGAGAGGTAGATGAGTTCTCCGGCAGAACGACGGCATGGCGCCGATGGTGGTGGAACAATTCCAGCAGAGCTTCGCGTGAGCACCGCTGAAACGGTCTAGAGGAGATACTACGATCTAGATGAGAGGGTAGCACGTGGCTATTAGGGTTAGTTTTCCCTTCTATATCCTCAAGTATATATAGGAGGGAAGGAGGGGAGGAGGCAGCCTCAAACCCTCAAGGTTTGCTCGAAATCGGAGGTGGAGGAGTCCTACTCCAATCCTATTAGGAGTAGGATTCCTCCTTTCATCATCATTAACTTCCTCTTCAACTAACGTTGCACTACTCTCTTATTGAAACAAGGTTCAACAACCTCATCAAGTTCTATCTTCCTCCCACTCAATTCTTTCGAGAGAAACTCTTTCTCGAGAAAGGACCCGTTTTATCAACAAACACTTTGCACTCGGATCTAAGACAGAAGGTATACCCAACTATTCTTAGGGTATTCTATGAAGATGCGTTTGTCCGCTTTGGGTTCGAGCTCATTAGGTGAAAACATTTTTCACATAAGCGTCGCAGCCCCAAACATTAAGAAATGATAGCTTAGGTTTCAGCCAAACAAAATTCATTCGGTGTCATCTCAACAGACTTAGATGGTGCCCCTTTTAAAGTGATTGTAGTTGTATATAATGCATAACCCCCAAAACGATAGTGGCAAATCGATAAGAGACATCATAGTTCGTACCATATCCAATAGAGCACGATTACGACGTTCGGACACACAATCACACTATGGTGTTCCACGTGGCGTGAGTTGTGAAACAACTTTCACATTGTCTAAAGTTGTATGCCAAACTCGTAACTCAGATATTCACCTCCACGATCATATCATAGATATTTTTATCTTCTTGTCACGATGATCTTAAACTTCACTCTGAATTTGTTTGAACTTTTCAAATGTTTTAGACTTGTGTTTCATTAAGTAAATATACTCATATATCCTGAAATCATCAGTGAGGGTAAGAAAATAACAATATCCACTGCATGCTACAACACTCATTGGACCGCATACATCAACATGTATCATTTCCAATAAGTTACTAGCCCGCTCCATCATACCGAAAACGGGGTCTTTAGTCATCTTGCCCAAGAGGCATGGTCCACATCTCTCAACCGATTCGAAATCAACTGAGTCCAAAGATCCATCAACATGGAGTTTCTTCATGCAATTTATACCAATATGACATTTAGCAGCAGTGCCACAAGTATGTGGTATTATCATTATTAACTTTGTATCTTTTGGCATCAATGTTATGAACATGTGTATTACTACGATCAAGATTCAACAAACCATTCTCATTGGGTGCATGACCATTGAAGGTATTACTCATGTAAATAGAATAACCATTATTCTCTAACTTCAATAAATAATCATGTTGCAATAAACACGATCTAATCATGTTCATGCTTAACGCAAACACCATACAACATTTATTTAGGTTCGTCACTAATCCCGATGGTAGAGAGAGCGTGCGATGTTGATCACATCAGACTTGGAGACATTTCCAACACACATCGTCACCTCACCCTTAGCTAGTCTCCATTTATTCCATAGCTTTTATTTCGAGTTACTAACATTTAGCAATCGAACCAGTATCCAATACCCAGGTGCTACTAGGAGTACTAGCAAGGTACACATCAATAACACATATATCAAATATACTTCTGCCGATGTTGCCAGCCTTCTTCTCTACCAAGTATCTAAGGTTGTTCCGCTTCAGCGACCGTTCCCCTCATAATAGAAGCACCTAGTCTTGGGTTTGGGTTCAACTTTGGGTTTCTTCACTGGAGCAGCAACTGACTCGCCATCCATGAAGTTTCCCTCCTAGCCCTTGCCCTTCTCGAAACTAGTGGTTTCATTAACCATCAGCACTTGATGCTCCTTCTTGATTTCTACCTTCGCGGTGTCAAACATCGCGAATAGCTTAGGGATCATTATTTCCATCCCTGCCATTTTATAGTTCATCACGAAGCTCTAGTAGCTTAGTGACAGTGACTTGGAGAACTATATCAATTACTATCTTATCTGGAAGATCAACTCCCACTCGACTCAAGCGATTGTAGTACCCAGACAACCTGAGCACATGCTCAATGATTGAGCTATTCTCACCATCTTATAGGCAAAGAATCTTGTTGGAGATCTCATATCTCACAACACGGGCATGAGCCTAAGATCCCAATTTCAGCTCTTAGAACATCTCATATGTTCTGTGATGTTCAAAACGTTTTGGAGCCTCAATTCTAAGTCGTAATGCATGACGCACTAAACTATCAAGTAGTCATTGGAACGTGCCTGTCAGATGTTCACAACATCTACAGACGACGCTAGAGGGGGTGGAGCACCGAGCGGTGCATTAAGGACATAACCCTTCTGTGCAGCAATGAGGACAATCCTCGGATCATGGACCCATTCCGCAATATTGCTACCATCATCTTTCAACTGTATTTCTCTAGTAACATATAACAACTCAAGGGAGCTACAGCGTGAGCTAGTAATCTACAACATAATTTGCAAAGACACTACTGACTATGTTCATGATAATGAGTTCAATAAATCATATTACTTAAGAACTCCCACTCAAATTGACATCCCTTCGGTCATTCAAGTGATACATGATCCAAATTTACCAACTCAAGTCCGATCATCACGTGAGTTGAGGTGGTTTCAATGGTGAACATCATCATGTTGATCATATCTACTATATGACTCATGTTCGACCTTTCGGTCTCTTGTGTTCCGAGGCCATGTCTCTACATGCTAGGCTCGTCAAGTTTAACCTGAGTGTTCCGCATGTGCAACACTGGCTTGCACCCGTTGTATGTGAATGTAGAGTCTATCACACCAGATCATCACGTGGTGTCTCGACACGACCAACCTTCGCAACGGTGCACACTCGGGGTGAACACAATTTATCTTGAAATTTTAGTGAGGGATCACCTTATAATGCTATCGTCGTCCTAAGCAAAACAAGGTGCATAGAAAGGATTAACATCACATGCAAATCATAAGTGACATGATATGGCCATGAACTTGTGCTTTTGATCTCCATCCTTAAAGCACCGACATGATCTCCATCGTCACCGGCATGACACGACGATCTCCATCATCTTGATCTCCATCAACGTGTCACCATCGGGGTTGTCGCGCCCACCATGCTTCTACTACTATTGCTACCATTTAGCGATAAAGTAAAGCATTACATAGCGCTTAATGATTGAGACGTAGGTCATACAATAATTAAAGACAACCCTATGGCTTCTGCCGGTTGCCGTACTCATCAACATGCAAGTCGTGATATTCCATACAACACATGATCAACTCATACATCACATATATCTCATCATGTAATTGGCCATATCACATCACAACATACCCTGCAAAACAAGTTAGACATCCTCTAATTGTTGTTGCAAGTTTTACGTGGCTACTACGGGTATCTAGCAAGAACAATTCTTACCTACACAAAACCACAACAGTGATACATAAATTGCTTTTCAACCTTCTCAAGGACCGCCTTTGTCGAATCCGATCCAACTTAAGTAGGAGAAACAGATACCCGCCAGCCATCTTTGTGCAATGAAGTTACACGTCAGTCGATGGAATCGGTCTCTCGTAAGCATACGAGTAAGGTTGGTCCGGGCTGCTTCATCCCACAATACCGCTGAACCAAAACACGACCAAGGGAGGAAGCAATCTAAGCATCAACGCCCACAAACTCTTTGTGTTCTACTCGAGATCTCATCTAGACATAGTCCTAGCTCATGACGCCACTGTTGGGGAACGTTGCATGGGAAACAAAAAATTCCTACGCACACGCAAGATCTATCCATGGTGATGAGCATCTACGAGAGGGAGAGTGGATCTACATACCCTTGTAGATCGCTAAGCGGGAAGCGTTAAGAAACACGGTTGATGTAGTCGAACGTCTTTGCTATCTAAATCGCGAGCGTCCCACGATCCCATCACGATCCATCTCGCGATCCAATCACGATCCGTCCCACGATCCCATCACGATTCGTCCCGCGATCAAATCACGAATCGTCTCGCGATCTTGATCACGGTCCTTCCGATCTAGCACCGAACGGATGGCACCTCTACGTTCAGCGCACGTACAGCTCGATGACGATCTCCGCCTTCTTGATCCAGAAAGAGGGAGTGGAGAGGTAGATGAGTTCTCCGGCAGCGCGACGCTATGGCGCCGATGGTGGTGGAACAATTCCAGCAGGGCTTCGCCTGAGCACCGCTGAAACGATCTAGAGGAGAGGGTAGCACGTGGCTATTAGGGTTAGTTTTTCCCCTCTAAATCCTCTAGTATATATAGGAGGGAGGGAGGGGAGGAGGCAGCCTCAAACCCTCAAGGTTTGGTCAAAATTGGAGGTGCAGGAGTCCTACTCCAATCCTATTAGGAGTAGGATTCCTCCTTTCCACTTGGAAACTCTTTCCACCTCTCCACCTTTTCGGTTTTCCCACCCCTAGCCGCATGGGCCTTAGTCCAGCCCACCAGGGGCTGGTTTGACTCCTCCCACAGACCATGAGCCCCTTTGGGTCGAGACACCCCTCCCGATGGTCCCCCGGCACCCTCGCGGCACTCCCGGTACACTACCGATGAGCCCGAAACTTTTCCGGCGACCAAAACAGGACTTCCTATATGTCAATCTTTACCTCCGGACCATTTTGGAGCTCCTCGTGACATACGGGATCTCATCCGGGACTCCAAACAACTTTAGGTCACCACCATACCTAACTATATACTACCGAAATGTCACCGAACCTTAAGTGTGCAGACCCCGCGGGTTCGAGAACTATGTAGACATGACCGAGACACCTCTACGATCAATAACCAATAGCAGGACCTGGATGCCCATATTGGTTCCTACATATTCTAAGAAGATCTTTATCGGTTGAACCTCTATGTCAAGGATTCAGTTAATTCCATATGTTGTTCCCTTTGTTCTTCGTTATGTTACTTGCCCGAGATTCGATCGTCGGCATCTCCATACCTAGTTCAATCTCGTTACCGGCAAATCTCTTTACTCGTTCCATAATACAAGATCCCGTGGCTAACACTTAGTCACATTGCTTGCAAGGCTTATTGTGATGTTGTATTACCGAGTGGGCCTTGAGATACCTCTCCGTCACATAGAGTAACAAATCCTAGTCTTGATCCATGCCAACCCAACAGACACCCTCGGAGATACCTATAGAGCACCTTTATAGTCACCCAGTTGCATTGCAACGTTTGATACACACAAGGTAGTCCTCCGATGTCAGTGATTTGCATGATCTCATGGTCATAGGAACAGATACTTGACATGTAGAAAACTGCAGCAATAAACTGACACGATCATATGCTACGTTTATAGTTTGGGTCTTGTCCATCACATCATTCTCCTAATGATGTGATCCCGTTATCAAATGACATCTCATGTCCATGGATAGGAAACCTTAACCATCTTTGATCAACGAGCTAGTCTATTAGAGGCATAATAGGGACATGGTGTTGTTTATGTATCCAGACATGTATCTGAGTTTCCGATCAATACAATTCTATCATGGATAATAAACGATTATCATGAACTAGGAAATATGATAATAACTAATTTATTATTGCCTCGAGGGCATATTTCCAACAAACAGTGCTGGCACGCCCTCACCCACTTGATTACCTGCCCCGGCGTGGCTACAATGCAGTCGGCCGTACCGGAGACTACGGCCGGCTGGCACTAGACGATGCCTCCCGGGCGGCCCGTGCCGCGGCAGGTGGGCAAGGGCCAATCGTGAAGCCAACTGGCGGGCCCCAGCAGGCGATGGGACCGCACAGCTGGTGGACCCTATGGGCAATGAGACGGCTCGAAGGGCAGGACCCCCTGGTTAGCCGGAGAGGCTACCAACCGGGTCCCCCCACCTTTGTACCTTAGGAATATTGTAAACTGGGGGTTGGCCTATAAAACCCCCTGAGCCCCCCATGCAACGGGGATAGACAACTCTCGCGCACACACCCACGAGACACTTCCCACATTCTCACACTTGGTAGCGAAGGGAGGCGAGCTGGCTGCTCCCTCTTCCTCCTCTAGACTCAGCTCCTAGAGCAACCCTGTAAACACACCCATCCATCAAACAAGACCAAGCAGGACTAGGGGTATTACCTCCCACGGAGGGCCCTAAACCTGGGTACATCGTGTGTCACCATCGCTTGTACCTAATCCCGCACCCGGAGCCCGTCGACGTCCTCTGGCCCCAACCACCTTCGATAAGCCTACCCATGGCATCTGTCCTGAGAAAACAAAGACAATACCTGCAATCATACCAACTGCTTAGTATAGGTTGGTTAGTGAATCCCTATTGACCCCTTAGCCCCAGTTGCCCCTGCTTCTTCATCGACGACCCGAAGATTCGACAACTCGAAGACTCGGTCAACTGACCGACAAGCCAAGCCCCTCACATCACCGCACTCCCCCTTCATTGTACGACTCTGCAGTGCTACTATCGAGTATCGAGGGTGACACCTCGTAAAGTACTCATGATGCTAGCCCTGTAGTGCAGCTAGTCAGTCGTGGTTATCGAGGGTGGTTCCTCCTTCACCATTCTCGATGATGTCTCTGTCGTGCCACCCCTCAAGTGTGTGACCCTCGAGGGTGATTCCTCTAAAGTACACCTTGACAGTTACATCGAGCGGGGATCATTGAGGGTGATTCCTCAGTTCCCACCTTGATGTTTATACACACGGTTACTATGACCTGGTTACAAAAACATGTTGGTGATGGGTCAACCCTAAGGGGTACCCATGGTTTGCTGATGTTGAGGTGTGGACTGGAGAGAGGCCTTTGCCAAACATCCTCGAGACGGGGTGACGGGACCGCACCTTATGGGTTGCGCTTGCCCCGCATTAATAAAATGCTAATGGGTTGGGTATTTGATCTGAGTTGGTCGTTTGACCTTTTTTGCACTAAACCTTCACGTGGGAGAAGTTGTGGGTACTCAGCGTTGTTGTATCAGCCGAAGCTATTCGGACGTCAACAATGGAGTGACGCGCGCCAGATTGGGCTGGAAGGTACAGCTCCCGGACTGACTGTACTAGGTCTGGTTCTAACCGCGTTTGTACAGTGTAGGAGTGCAAGTGCAAGTGGGCCCACGAACCTGTGTGCTTAGGATTTAGACCGGTGGGCTGGCCTCTTCGTTGAGTCTAGGTGGGGCGATGACAGTTTGGATCCCAAGGTCGGGCATTACCCGGGAAAGTGTGTCCGGCCGTAGGTGATCAAGCGTGTTGGAAATGCGGTGCACCCCTGCAGGGATGAATTCATCTATTCGAATAGCCGTGTCCACGGTAACAGGACGACTTCGAGTTGTACCTTGACCTTATACAGCTATAATTGTGACTTTAATTATGAAATGAATGTTGGCTCTAGGATTGCTTCCTCGCAAGGAGTCGAGGAAGAATCTCTGGATGTGGTTACTTAATAAAATTGCTACAATAATATGACTATATATGAGATACCAGTCAACTCTCTTCTAATGCTGCAAGATGTTGAAGATGCTAGTCTTCGATAGGACTAGGCCTTCCCCCTATTATTGCTTTCTGCAGTCATCCTGGATATAACCCCACCCCTTGATAATGATGCATACTTAGCATAGTTCTGATGTCAGTCTTGCGAGTACTTTGGATGAGTACTCACCGCTGCTTTGCTTTCTCTTTTCCCCTCAATACGATTCTGCGTTCAGACGATGGAGCCTAGGAGATGGAGTATGGCGGAGATGACTACTACACCATCGCAGGAGCCTACTACTATGTGGAGGCAGCCCCCGACCAGCAGTAGGATAGGAGGTTCCCAGGCAGGAGAACTTGCCTCTTTCGATCCGTTGTTATGTTTGTGCTAGCCTTCTTAAGGCAAAACTTGTTTAACTTATGTCTATACTCATATATTATTTTCTTTCGTTGGCTCGTGCTTGTCGAGCTTTGTATTCGAGCCCTCGAGGCCCCTGGCTTGTAATATGAACTTGTGTGACTTTAATTTGTGTCTAGAGTTGTGTTGTGATATTAATTAGTGAGTCCCTAATCTTGGCCGTATGCACTGCGTGTATGTTTAGCGTACGGACAAAATTGGGGGCGTCACAGTTGAATAGCAATTTGGGTATCACCGTTGTGGTTTTGCATAGGTAATAATCGTTCTTGCTAGATACCCGCAGCAGCCACGTAAAACATGCAACAACAAGTAGACGACATCTAACTTGTTCTTGTAGTGTATGTTGTGATATGATATGGACAATTACATTATAAGATATATGTGATGCATGAGATGATAATGTTTTGTATAGAATATCACAACTTGCATGTCGATGAGTACGGCAATCGGCAGGAGCCATAGGGTTGTCTTTAATTATTGTAACTTGTGCATCAATCATTAAGCGCTATGTAATGCTTTACTTTATCGCTAAGCGGGAACAATAGTAGTAGAAGCATGGTGGGCGCGACAACCCCGATGGTGACACGTTGATGCATGATGGAGATCATGGTGTCATGCCGGTGACGATGGAGATCATGCCGGTGCTTTATAGATGGAGATCAAAAGCACAAGTTCATGGCCCTATCATGTCACTTATGATTTGCATGTGATGTTAATCCTTTTATACACCTTGTTTTGTTTAGGACGATGGTAGCATTATAAGATGATCCCTCACTTAAATTTCAAGATAAATTGTGTTCTCCCCGAGTGTGCACCATTGCGAAAGTTCGTCATTTTGAGACACCATGTGATGATCGGGTGTGATAGACTCTACGTTCAATACAACGTGTGCAAGCGAGTGTTGCATGTGCAAAACACTCAGGTTAAACTTGATGAGCCTAGCATGTACAGACATGGCCTTAGAACACAAGAGACCGAAAGGTCGAACATGAGTCGTATAGTAGATATGATCAACATGATGATGTTCACCATTGAAACCACCTCAACTCACATGACGATCGGACTTGAGTTGGTGAATTTGGATCATGTATCACTCGGATGACCGAAGGGACGTCAATTTGAGTGGGAGTTCTTAGGTAATATGATTAATTGAACTCATTATCATGAACATAGTCAGAAGTGTCTTTGCAAGTTATGTTGTAGATAGCTTGCACTATAGCTCCCCTTTTTATTGATATGTTCCTAGAGAAAAGTAAATTGAAAGATGATGGTAGCAATAATGCGGACTGGGTCCGTGATCTGAGGATTGTCCTCATTGCTCCACAGAAGGCTTATGTCCTTAATGCACTGCTCGATGCGCCACCCCCTCAAGCGTCGTCTGTAGATGTTGTGAACATCTGGCAGGCACGTTCTGATGACTACTTGATAGTTCAGTGTGTCATGCATAACGGCTTAGAATTGAGGCTCCAAAACATTTTGAATGTCACGGAACATATGAGATGTTCTAAGAGCTGAAATTGGGATCTCAGGCTCGTGCCCGTGTTGAGAGGTATGAGACCTCCAACAAGATTATTTGCCTGCAAGATGAAGGAGAATAGATCAATCAGTGAGCATGTGCTCAGATTGTCTTGGTGCTACAATCACTTGAATCAAGTGGGAGTTAATCTTCCAGATAAGATAGTAATTAATATAGTTCTCCAAGTCACTGCCACAAGGCTGCTAGAGCTTCGTGATGAACTATAAACATGCCAGGGGTGGAAAAGATGATGGCAAGCCAGTTGTCGCTCTAGTGAAGAAACCCAAGGTTGAACCCAAACCCGAGACTAAGTGCTTCTATTATGAGGAGAACGGTCATTGAAGGGGAACAACCCTAGATACTTGGTAGATAAGAAGGCTGGCAATGTCGACAGAAGTATATTTGATATACGTGTTATTGATGTGTACCTTGCTAGTACTCCTAGTAGCACATGGGTATTGGATACCGGTTCGGTTGCTAAATGTTAGTAACTCGAAACAAAAGCTACGGAATAAACGAAAGCTAGCTACGGGTGAGATGACGATGTGTGTTGGAATTGTTTCCAAGGTTGATGTGATCACCATCGCACGCTCTCTCTCTCTACCTACGGGATTAGTGATAAACCTAAATAAATGTTATTTGCTGTTTGCGTTGAGCATGAACGTGATTAGATCGTTTTTATTGCAATACGATTATTCATTTAAGTTAGAGAATAATGGTTATTTTGTTTACATGAATAATACCTTCAATGGCCATGCACACAATGGGAACGGTTTATTAAATCTTGATCGTAGTAATACACATGTTCATAACATTGATGCCAAAAGATACAAAGTAAATAATGATAGTACCACATACTTGTGGCACTGCTGCTAAATTTCATATTGGTATAAATCGCATGAAGAAACTCCATGCTGATGGATCTTTGGACTCATTCAATTTCGAATCGGTTGAGGCATGCGGACCATGCCTCTTGGGCAAGATGTCTGAAACCCCGTTTTCCGGTATGATGGAGCGGGCTAGTAACTTATTGGAAATGATACGTGTTGATGTATGCGGTCTAATGAGTGTTGTAGCGTGTGGTGGATATCGTTTTTTCTTACCTTCACTGATGATTTGACTAGATATGGGCATATTTACTTAATGAAACATAAGTGTGAAACGTTTGAAAAGTTCAAGCAAATTCAGAGTGAATTTTGAGATCATTGTAACAAGAAGATAAAAATGTCTACGATATGATCATGGAGGTGAATATCTGAGTTACGAGTTTGGTATACAACTTAAGACAATGTGGAAGTTGTTTCACAACTCACGCCACCTGGAACACCATAGTGTGATGTTGTGTCCGAACATCATAGTTGTCTTCTATTGGGTATGGTGCGTACTATGATGTCTCTTATTGTTTTGCCACTATTGTTTTGAGGTTATGCATTAGAGACAACTACATTCACTTAAATAGAGCACCATCTAAATCTGTTGACATAACACCGTATGAATTATGGTTTGATAGAAACCTAAGTTGTCATATCTCAGAGTTTCGGAATGCCACACTTATTGAAAGTGCGTTATATCGGCTAGAGGGTGTGTTATATCTTGACACCGAAGTTGGTGGAGTCCCTTGAAGCAAATCGTCTGAAGACGTCCTGCACTTCATTTTTGTACAGAATAACATGCACCCATGTGTAACGAGAGTAATCATCAAAAATGACAAAGCCATACAAACTTGATGCATTTGTTAGTACGGAGTAATGAGTGGGGCCAAATAGATCCATGTGAAACAATTCAAAGGGTCGAGTCGTGGTCATGATTGTCTTCGAGGGATGCTTGGATCTGGTCATCTTCCCAGATTCACATGCACTGTAGAGGTGGTCCTTGAGGAATTTGACACCCTCGATGCCAATGACGTGCTTTTTCTTCACGAGTGAGTGCAGGTTCCTCATACCAGCATGTCCAAGTCGTCGATGCCACAGCCAGCCTTCTGAAGACTTTGCAGTAAGCAAGTGGCAGGTTGAGGACCTATAGAGAAATCAACAATATACAAGTCTCCTCTCCTAAAGCCTTCGAAGACTTTGGAATTATCAGACTTCATGATGACAACACAATGATATTTTCCAAATACGACAACCATATCAAGATCACAAAGCATTGAGACAGACATAAGGTTGAACCCTAGGGATTCAACAAGCATCACTTTGTCCACGGTTCGGTCCTTTGAGATAGCAACCTTACCGAGTCCCAATACTTTTCTTTTTCCTTTGTCTGCGTAGGTGATATGCTTCAGAGGAGATGGAGTGAGTGGAAAATTCATCATTAGATTCTTGTCACCCGTCATGTGGTTTGTACATCCACTATCGAGAACCCACTCAGTGGCTTTTAGAGTATCATCCTGCAGATGAATTAGTACAGCTTACGAACTCATATGCTTCAGAGTGAAGAATATGACATCAACTTCATCAGACAGAATTTCATCACACAAGATAGTAAGCAAGTAGAGTGAGGACGTGAGAAATGAAGAATTCATTTCATCATGGTTAGCTTGCGTCCTTTCAAGCATTTCCTAGGGTCTCCAGCAAATACATCAGATGTTCAAATTCATCTGGAGACCTGACCCTACATAAGATGTCAGTTTGTTTTCTTCACCACCCACATCTGGAGGGGTGGCAAGGAGTTCATCATTCTGCGAGCACCATGTGAGAAGGGAGGCATTGAAGCAAGTGCGCTTCGTTTCACAGGGCGAGGGTTAGAGTATTCAAATGAATAAGCAGAGAAATTCTTCGAGGACTTATGAACATAATGGTTTGAAGAATAATGCACATATTCATAACTCTTAGGTTTTCCCTGCGAAACAGAGGCATTAGCACGAGAATGATGATTTTGACCATTTGAGGAATCTGGTCCAAGAGAGGAATTTGATCTGGGGTTCCGATTCTTCATGAATGGTGTCATGAGGACATTCACTTGAAGATTTTGTAGGTAGCTCTTGGGAACCCAGATTTTCTTCAATGAAGAGCCATTCCTGCAGTTAGTTCCAACATATCTAGCAAATACTTCACTTCTCTGGTTTTTGAAGAATCTATAATTGGAGTCAAGTGACTCATCAGAGGAATATGAAGTTTCACAAGTAAAGCCAGATAAAGTGGATGTATCTATAGGAGATCCTTTTGCAGCAACCCATGAGGTTTTGGGGTACTGCTCAGGTATCCAGTAGGATCCATCAATGTTGAGTTTCCTCACAAAGGCAATACCCTCTTTCCTAGGGTTCCTGTTCAGAATATGCTTTTTGAGAATGTCGCAGAGGGTTTGATGCCCTTTGAGACTTTTGTACATGCCTATCACATACAATTCCTTCAACCCTGCATTGTCATCAGTGATACTAGTGGTATCCTCAGATGAAGAATTTAAGACCACGGGAATAGTTGAAGAAATTGCAGCAATAGAAGCATTTGAACATTTAGGTGAAGAATTAGCAGTTTCACATTCGATGCATTTCAAACAAGGTGGAATGAAACCTTCCAGAGCGGTACTGATCTGTTGAGCCAGTAAGGAATCGTTTTCCCTTTGGAGATCCTCATGTGACACCCTCAGCTTTTCAAGATCTTGCTTTCTTTGAAGAAATTCATATGAAAGCTTCTCATGATCGGCTAAGAGGTCGTTATGATGACTCTGAAGGTTATCATACTTTGTCTGAAAACTTTTAAGATCAACAGACAGAGTTTGAGTCCGATCCACTTCACGGTTTAACAGATCATCGCTTTTGTCTAGCATTTTCTGAAGCTTTTCAAGTGCACTTTGTTGCTTAGTGGCAATTTTAACAAGTTTAGCATAGCTAGGTTTCACATATTCATCAGATTCACCTTCACTTGATTCAGATGAGAAATGATGTTTGTGTACCTTTGAGCCTTTTGCCATGAAGCAATAAGTGGGAGCATAATCATCATTGTTGATGTCAGAGTCGTTGGAGTGGTCATATTCTTCATTGTTGAAGATGGACTTGCTGACGAACGCAGTAGCGAGAGCAAGGCTAGCGACACCAGATTCTGATTCCTCCTCAGATTCTTCCTCTTCTTCATATTCTTCAGATTCTTCCTCAGAATCCATTTCCTTGCTGATTAATGCTCGAGCTTTTCTAGAACCATTCTTCTTGTACTTTGAGGACTTTGAAGATGAGGACTTTGCAGATGAGGACTTTGAAGATTTCTTCTTTTTCTTTGAGTCATCAGAACTATCATCCTTGTATTTCTTCTCCTTCTTTCAGTCTTTTTCCTAGAGAGGACAGTCAGAGATAAAGTGGCCAGGCTTCTTGCAACGATGACATGTTCTCTTTTTGTAATCTTCTGAGGAATCTTATTTCCTCAAGCCAATTTTTGATGACTTTCCAAATCCACCTATTCTTGAGAACTTCTGGAATTTCCTCACAAGCATAGCTAGTTCCTGACTTAGTTCTTCGGGATCACCAAGGCTGCTGTCAGAATCTTCTTCTTCAGATGAGGAAATTGATTTTGCCTTCAGAGCACGAGATCTTCCATAGCTTGGCCCGTAGAGGTCTCTTTTTCAGCTTGTTGGAATTCATGAGTATTGAGTCTCTCAAGAATATCAGCAGGATCAAGAGCTTTATAATCTCCACGTTCTTGAATCATCAAAATGAGAGTATCAAATGAGGAATCGAGAGATCGTAGCAGTTTCTTCACCACTTCATGGTTAGTGATATCAGTGGCACCCAGTGCTTGAAGTTCATTGGATATATCAGTGAGGCAATAAAATGTTTGCTAAACATTTTCATTGTCAAGTCTCTTGAAGCGGTTGAAGAGATTGCGAAGAACATCAACACGAGAGTCACGTTGAGTGGAAACACCTTCGTTGACTTTGGACAGCCTATCCCAGATAAGCTTAGCAGATTCCAAAGCACTCACTCTGCCATACTAACCTTTGCTCAGATGACCACAGATGATATTCTTCGCTTGAGAATTGAGTTGCTTGAATCTCTTCACATCAGCAGCTATAACAGTGGGAGCGACAGAGGGCACACCATTTTCCACAATGTACCAGAGATCGTTGTCAATAGCTTCAAGGTGCATACGTATCTTGTTCTTCCAGTAGGGGTAGTCTGTCCCATCGAAGGTAGGACAGCCCGCGGAAACCTTGATCATACCTGCAGTCGACATAACTAAAACTCCAGGTGGTTAAACCAAAATCACACAGAGCGAGGGAGTACCTGCTCTGATACCAATTGAAAGTGCGTTATATCGGCTAGAGGGGAGGTGAATAGGCGATATTTACAAATTCATCACTTGAGGAATTTCAACTTTGAGGAATTTGAAATGTGATGAATAACTAGCAACGGAATAAGTACTCAAGTGCATGAGGAACATAGTGACAGCATAGTCTTCATGATGAAATGAAACATGCACAAATAGAGAGTAGCGTGATACAGGATAAGCAGTGATGAACAAGGTAACTTGAAGAATTTGAGGTGAGGAATTTGTGAAAGTCTTCAGTCAAATTCTTCAAACAGTAACAATCAGTTTTATCAACAGGTATATGAGGAATAGAGGGGTTGAGGAAATAGAACCGGATAGCTCAATGAAGACAATGGTTTGATGACCCAGTTCCAACTGCTGTGACAGTCGTACGTCTGGTTTGGAGCGGCCTGGTATTTAAACCAGAGGACACACAGTCCCAGGACACACAGTCCTTACCGTATTCTCCTTGAGATAAAGTCAGACAGTCCTCGCCCAACACTCGTGGTAAGTCTTCAGGGTAGACTTCCAAAACCCTCACAAACTGGTCACCCGGCGATCCACAATTTACTACTGGATGCTCTAGACCAAGGTCACTTCGTGGTCCCCAATTGACTGTAGGAGCACTAGACCATGACGCCTAACCGTCTGGAGGATACACAGTCCTCAAAGGTAACAAGCGTTGGTTCCACACAGGAATTTCTTCAGTGATGCTCAATCACTATGGGTTTTGTGGTTTGGTTGTGGGTTTTTCCTCACTGATGATTTTCACTCAAAGTCCTCACAGGATGGGTTGCTCTCAAATGACAAGTGTCGGTTCTCTCTCGGAGCAGCCAACCAGCTAGTGGTTGAGGGGGGTTGGTTATTTATAGCCAGGATGCAACCTGACATGATAAGACATAAATGACCCCAATAATATGACCGTTATGTGGATAAGAATGATTGGGGACAGCTGGCGCTAAGCACAGCAACGGTCGGAATTTCGAACTATGAAAGTCCTCAGCTTATCATGATCCTCACTTGTAGGCAATTCGCACTGGCGAAATCCTAACTCCTCAGTCAGATCAATTTCCTCGGAGACCAGAAGAACTTCGTCTCTGTCACTGAAAAACTTGTCTGATCCGTCAGAGATTTCCAAAGGCTTCACTTGAAGGATTGTATGGGTTGAGGATTTTGGAGTTGAGCATCAGATGGTAATTTTCCTTAGTATTACCTCGGCCCCCTTTAACAGTACGATGTTTCCTATGACTCAAATAAAGGAAATGAAACTACGAAAACAGAAGTCTTCACGCTTCATATTTCTCGTTCATATCTTCAAGGTCACACCAACTTCTTCATTTTCAAAGTCTTCACAAAGTCTTCACCAAAGTCTTCAGAAAGTCTTCAACAAAGTCTTCACTTGAAGACATACATTTTTAGGGGTCGATAATCTCCGAATATATCAAACTCCTGATCGACTTATAGAGCCTGTGTACACTCACAAACACATTAGTGCCTTAACCTATAAGTCTTCAATACACCAAAATCACTAAGGGGCACTAGATGCACTAACACTTATGTCTGATAAGCTCGAACCCAAAGCAGAAAAGTGCAACTTCATAGGATGCCCTAAGAACAGTTGGGTATACCTTCTATCTCAGATCCGAGCGCAAAGTGTTTGTTGCTAAAACTGGGTCCTTTCTCGAGAAAGAGTTTCTCTCGAAAGAATTGAGTGGGAGGAAGATAGAATTTGATAAGGTTGTTGAACCTTTGTTTCAACCAGAGAGTAGCGCAGCGCAGAAAGATGTTTTCTGTGGAGCCTACACAAGTTGAAGAGGAAGGTAATGATGATGATCATGAAGCTTCAGATCAAGTTACTATCGAACCTCGTAGGTCGACAAGGACGTGTACTGCTCCTAAGTGGTACGTCAACCTTGTCTTAGAGGTCATGTTGTTGGACAACAATGAACCTACGAACTATGGAGAAGCGATGGTGGGCTCAGATTCCAACAAATGGATAGGAGCCATGAAATCCGAGAAAGGATCCATGTATTAAAACCAAGTATGGACTTTGGTAGACTTACCCGTTGAACGACATGTCGTTGAGTACAAATGGACCTTTAAGATGAAGACAAACGTTGAGGGTGAATGTCACCATTTATAAAGCTCGACTTGTCACAAAGAAGTTTCCGCCAAGTTCAAGGAGTTGACTGCGATGAGACTTTCTCACCCATAGGCTAAAAGTCTGTTGAAATTATGTTAGTAGTTGCTGCATTTTTCGGTTATGAAATTTGGCAGATGGATGTCAAAACATAGTTTCCTTGACGGTTTTCGTGAGGAAAGGATACAACCGAAAAGTTTTGTCACTCCTAAGGATGCTAAAAGGTGTGCAAGCTCTACCGATCCTTCTATTTGCTGGAACAAGCATCTCGGAGTTGGAATATATTCTTTGATGAGGTGATCAAAGTTTTTGGGTTTATACAAAGTTTATGAGAAACTTGTGTTTACAAGAAAGTGAGTGGGAGCACTATGGAATTTCTGATAAGTATATGTGGTTGACATATCGTTGATCAGAAATAATGTAGGATTTATGGAAAGCATAGACGGTTATTTGAAAAGAGTTTTTCAAATGAAGACCTAGATAAAGCTACTTAATTGTTGGGCATAGAGACTTATAGAGATAGATCAAGACGCTCGATGAGACTTTCAATGAGTACATTCCTTGACAAGATTTTGAAAGAGTTCAAAATGGATCAGTCAAAAAGGAGTTCTTGCCTGATTTGTAAGGTGTGAAGTTGAGTAAGACTAAAACCTCGACCACGGCAAAAGAATGAGAAAAGACGAAGGTCGTCCCCTATGCCACTAGCTATAGGCTCTATTTGGTATGCCACGATGTGTACTGCACTTGCTGTGTGCCTTGCCCCATGTATGACAAGGGGGTACAAGAGTGATCCAGGAGTGGATTACTAGACAGCGGTCAAAATTATCCTTAGTAACTAGAGGACTAAGGAGATGTTTCTCGATTATGGAGGTCATAAAGAGTTCATCATAAAGAGTTACGTCGATGCAAGCTTTACCACCAATCTGGATGACTCCAAGTAGCAATCCGGATACGTATAGTGGAGCAGCCATTTGGAATAGCTCCAAGTGGAGTGTGGTAGCAGTGTCTACAGTATGACATAGAGATTTGCAAATTACACACGAATCAGAATGTCGCAGACCCATTGACTAAAGATCTCTCTCACAAGCAAAGCATGATCGAACCCCAGAACTCATTGGGTGTTAGATTCATAACAATGTAAATCACATGGTGATGTGAACTAGATTATTGACTCTAGTGCAAGTGGGAGACTATTGGAAATATGCCCTAGAGGCAATAATAAATTAGTTATTATCATATTTTCTTGTTCATGATAATCGTTTATTATCCATACTTAAATTTTATTGATCAGAAACTCAGATACATGTGTGGATACATAGACAACACCATGTCCCTAGTATGCCTCTAATAGACTAGCTCGTTAATCAAAGATGGTCAAGGTTTGTTGGCCATGGACATGAGATGTCATTTGATAATGGGATCACATCATTAGGAGAATAATGTGATGGACAAGACCCAAACTATAAACGTAGCATATGATCGTGTCAGTTTATTACTACAGTTTTCTACATGTCAAGTATATGTTCCTATGACCATGAGATTATGCAACTCACTGACACTGGAGGAGTACCTTGTGTGTATCAAATGTCGCAACGTAACTGGGTGACGATAAAGGTGCTCTACAAGTATCTTCAAGGGTGTTTGTTGGGTTGGCATGGATCAAGACTGGGATTTTTTACTCCGTGTGACGGAGAGGTATCTCACGGCCCACTTGGTAATACAACATCACAACAAGCCTTGCAAACAATGTGACTAAAGTGTTAGACACGGGATCTTGTATTCCGGAACAAGTAAATAGATTTGTCAGTAACGATGTTGAACTAGGTATGGAGATACCGACGATCGAATCTAGGGCAAGTAACATACCGAAGAACAAAGGGAACATCATACGGGATTAACTGAATCCTTGACATAAAGGTTCAACCGATGAGTATCTTCGGAGAATATGTAGGAACCAATATGGTCATCCAGGTCCCGCTATTGGTTATTGACCGTAGAGGTGTCTTGGTCATGTTTACATAGTTCTCGAACCCGCAGGGTCTACACACTTACGGTTTGGTGACATTTTGGTAGTACTGAGTTATTTATGTTTTTGACCTAAGGTTGTTAGGAGTCCCGAATGATATCCCGGACGTCACGAGGAGCTCCGGAATGGTCCAGGGGTAAATATTGATATATAGGAAGTCCCGTTTTGGCCACCGAAAAAGTTTCGGGCTCATCGGTAGTGTATTGGGAGTGCCGGGAGGGTGCCAAGGGACCATCGGGAGGGGTGTATCAACCCAAAGAGCCTCATGGGCTGTGAGAGGAGGCAGAGCAGCCCCTGGTGGGATGGCCTAAGCCTCCCCTAAGGGCCCATGCGGCTGGGGCGAAGGAAAAGGCAAAAAGGGTCAAATTAGGAAGAAGTCCTAATAGGATTCCAGCTCCCTTGTGGGAGGTGGATTCCTCCCTTGTTCCTTCGGCCGAATCCCTACTTGGAGTAGGGGCCAAGGATGCCTCCTCTCCCCTTCCTCCTATATATATTGAGGGATTTTAAGGGCATCCCCTAACCCTAATTGCCACGTGCCGCCCTCTTCTTCCTCTAGATCTATTTCTCCTCTAGATTGATTCTGTAGTGCTTGGCGAAGCCCTGCCAGATCATCTCCACCACCACCACCGCCGCACCGTCACGCTGCCGGAGAACTCATCTACCTCTCCGCACCCTCTTTTCGGATCAAGAAGGTGGAGATCGTCATCAATCTGCACGTGTGCTGAACAAGGAGGTGTCGTCCGTTCGATGCTAGATCGGAAGGACCACAATAGGATCACGGGACGGCTCGTGATTGGATCACGAAGATGTTCGACTACACCAACCGCGTTTCTTAACGCTTCCCGCTTAGCGATCTACAAGGGTATGTAGATCCACTCTCCCTCTCGTAGATGCTCATCGCCATGGATAGATCTTGCGTGTGCGTAGGAAAATTTTTGTTTCCCATGCAACGTTCCCCAACACTAACTCTCAATCCCTCCAATGATTCTTGCTAGTTCTTGAGGGAAAAGAGAGAGGAGACCTTGATCCACATTTCCACCAATCACTTTCTCGTCTAAGTGAGGTAAACCCCTTGGATCTAGATCTTGGAGTTCTTCGTATTCTTCTTCGTTCTTCCTCTCATTTTCCTGCCTAGCATTAGTTGTTTTGGTTAGATTTGGGAGAGAAGGACTTGGGCACTTCGTGTGCCCTTGCCATTGCATTTGGTGCATAGGTTTGAGTTCTCCACGGTGATACATGGAAGTGAGAAGTTGAGAAGCTTATTACTCTTGGGTGTTTGTGCACCCTAGAGCTAGTTCCTCTTGGGTGCCTTGGTGCCCTAGACGGCTTGTGTTGCCTCAGAGCTCAACCATTGCGGTACAAAGCTCCAGGCAAGCTTTGGGGTCTCCAATTAGGTTTTGGAGATTGCCTCGAACATTTGAGGTCACCTCGGAGCCACAATCCTTTGTGGTGAAGCTTCGTGGTGTTGTTGGGAGCCTCCAATTAAGTTGTGGAGATTGCCCCAACCTTGTTTGTATGGGTTCGGTGACCCCCTCAAGGATCCCTTAGTGGAATCACGACATCTTGCATTGTGCGAGGGCGTGAGGAGATTACGGTGGCCTTAGTGGCATCTTGGGGAGCATTGTGCCTCCACACCGCTCTGGATGGAGAATATCATTCGCAAGGGTTTGAACTTCGGGATACATCATCGTCTCCGCGTGCCTCGGTTATATCTTACCCGAGCCCTTTACTTATGCACTTTACTTTGTGATAGCCATAATGTTTCTTGCTATATATCTTGCTATCACTTAGTTGTTTATCTTGCTTAGCAAAAGTTGTTGGTGCACATAGGTGAGCCTAGTTGTTTTAGGTTTTGTGCTTGACATATTAAACGTTAGTTTTATTCCGCATTTGTTTAAGCCTAAACCGTAATTATTTTAAAGTGCCTGTTCAACCCCCCCCCCTCTAGGTGACATCCACGCGTCCTTTCATCCGGGTTTGTTTGAGTGGCCTGATTATGCAGGACAAAGTGGCCCCGTAAGCCGTAACCACAGCCTCAACCCGCTAGCAGTTTTCCTACTGAAGGTCGGAGAGGAGAGCAAAGGACACGGTGTTTCTACAGAGATGCATCCTCATATTCAACAAGTGAGGTGGAGAGGTGTTGCGGATTGCATGGAGATGAGGCCAGAGGCGTCGTGGAGCCATCACTGAGGAAACTAACTACATGTGAAAGCTTTGATATGGTGGTTTTCTTAGCTTTGGTCCCTGGTGTTGTAATACTATAAGTTTGCTTTGAGGGAATTTCTGCTCTCAAGCCGGTCTTATTTTCTTTGTTGTAGTGTGTTAGAGCATCTACAGCCGGACTTGGCAAATCCGACCCCTCAAAGGCACGCGGACACGCCCGGGCGCGTCCGCAGACAATGACCGGTCACCCCTCATAAAACGCATTCCACATCCAGACATCTCGAATTAGAAACCTCAAATCCATATTATTACATGCAACGTGATCCGATCTTTGAGCGGAGCTCGTCCGGTTCCGCTCCCAGCTCGCCCCTCCGTCGTGGGCATGTCCGGCGGCCGGCTGCATTCCCAGAGTGTTGGTCCGGTTGCTGGCAAGGCAGGATAGGGCATGGGACACGAGCTGGCTCACGGGACTCATGGCCCTGCCGTCTCCCATGACCTACTCTTCCTCGTCAGAGATCGGTACCCGAACGGTGTCGGTGGATGTCAGATCGATGATGGATCCGTCCGGGGAAGAGCCCCGACGTCCACCACCATGCGGTTGCGGCGCCCGGACTAATGCGCCATACGGGGCGTCGGAGAATGCGACTCCGCCTCGCCGACATCCGCTGCCGCGAGGGCTTCCGCCGCCTCCCGCGCCAGTTGCCTTGCACGGCGTCCACACCGAGCCATGCCTTCTTCAGAAGCGTCCCAAAAATCAGTGCGCCACCGGAGGGGTTGCGCGTCCGCCAGCGCGTTCGGTCGCCAGGCGGATTGCACGGCCTCCGATGAGGTTGCGGCGGCCTGCCTAACGTCGGATCCATGCGCCATTTGGGAGGACGCAATGGATTCCCGACGAAGGGAGTCCGAGCCGAGCCATCCATGGGCATCCTCCCGGGCGTGGCGGAGCGCAAGCCGGACGGCCATCTCCTCCTCGGGGCCGCGCGGGATGAGCTCGGGATCGATGGATCTAGAGTTCAAGGACTCGGATCCACTGCCCGTCATGCCGGAGACGACCGAAATCCACTGGAGGAGAGCTTGGGTGGCGGAGAGGAGTGGAGGGAAGGGAGTGAAGTGGCTAGGGTTTGGTTCGGAGAGCGGATGGGGACGAATATATGTGGGGTAGGCGTGGGCCAGCATGGGCCGGCTCCGACGTGGCGGGCATGCCCAGACACTCCCGGGCGCCCCCATATCCGCCCCATATTTGGGCTGGATATGGGGGTGTCGGTCAGCCCGGGCGTTTGAAAGCCGTTTGAGGGGTCCGTCTGGGTCAAAAAATGATCGGGCAATGGTCGGGCGACCTGTCCGAACATATGAGGCGGGTTTGAGAGGTCCGGTTATAGATGCTCTTATGGGCCATGAGGACAGACTTGTTCTTTTTAGTTGTTTCCTGTTTTAGAACAGCGTGTGCTGAACCTGGTGGACTCGTTTGCTTCATGCTATAAGAGCATATCTATAACTAGACATTGCAAATATGACCCCCTAAATGCCTGCGGACGTGCTCGGCCAGTGACCGAGCGTATTCTTCCGCGTAACCACACTCCTCATTTTCTTCCGCATATGTTCGATCACTTGCACATGATTGGTGAAGAGGAAGAGAGAGAAAGGAAATAATGAATAAAGAAAAGAAAAAGGTGGTTTGGGTGGGGTCGCGTCCTACGTGGCTGATCGACCGACGCGTCCGCGAGCCCTCATATTCTCCTCATATTTGAGATGGATATGAGGGTTCGCGGACAGACCGGGTGTATAGAAATGACATGAGAGTGGTTGGGTCATTTTTTTCTTCTTCTCTCTTCTGTTCGGTCACTGACCAGACGCGTCCGTGAACATATTAGGAGCCATTTAAGACGTCCGGCTGTAAATGCTTTAAAACGGGACGGGGGAACCTCTTCTGATAATTTGATAAAAAAAACGTCTGGAAACCCTAACTCAGGCGACGCACGAGCGGACGATGCACCTGAAGCCATTTTCCGTCTCCGTCCTGCCGCGGGGCCGTCCGGCGCGCCGTGCACCGGAATAATTTGATTTTAGTCGGCGGGTCCTCGCGCTCCCCTGGGGCCTGGGCCCTGGACGATGTATTGCTGGCTCGATTTCCGTTCCCAGGTTGATCGGCAGCCGCACGGTCGTCCTCTGGTGCCCGGACCTCAGTCGTACGTGCGTGCGTGCGTGCGCTGCGCGCGCGGTCTGCCGTCAGCTCAACGTGATCAGCCATAACTTGCACGCCCAAACGTACTGCACCACCACTAGTACCACGCAGCGCTTGAGCCAAAATCGCCATCGGGATCGACCACGATCGTCTTCTCGCCCGGGCGTGACACGGACGGATTCCTCATCCTTCTTGTTTCTCTCTTCACATCACACGGTACGAGAGGGATCGGACGGAAGAACAAACTCAAAGGATGTACTCCTATCTTTCCGATAAGTAGGGCCGGGTTCGCTTGAGTGGCCTGATTATGCACGACAAAGTGGCCACGTAAGCCAACCCGCTGGCAGTTTTCCCGCTGAAGCCCGGAGAGGAGAGCGAAGGACGCGGTGCCAATCTTGCCCCGGCAGCAACTTTGTGTTCAGATAAAAAGCCTAGTGGGTGGTCTAGTATTTTCTTCAAGCAGCCAGCTGACCCTGCATCAACACAAGGAGGACAAGACGGTACACCGGATTGAACAGATTTAAGCCAAAGTAAACTACAAGGGAGACTATAGTGTAAACAGTCGAAAATCCATTTTGAGCATGGCTCATCTACACCCCGCTGAATAAAAAAAATCAAAACAAATACTAAAATAAGTGACTTAAAAATGACTCAACTTTGCACTAACTTTAGTACAAAGTTGAGTTACTTTTGAGTCACTTATTTTGAGACGGAGGGAGTATTAACTATGGAATGTTCCCCGAGATAAATGTCCCAGGGAACGTCCTCATGGCCATTGGATCCAGATCAAGTAATAATAGTTTTCAGGAGAAAAAAATGTATCATGCTCTTATGAGGAAAATGCCGTCCTGCATGATTAAAGTTATGAGAGAAAACACTCGTAACTATCATCCTTCCTAGGAAACCATTCGCTAGAATTTTATTGTTCAAATCTGAGCTCACATGAGCTTGAGCTGACTTTGCATTACACAGGAGGGACAACACGGTACACCGGATTGAATGGATTTAAACAAAAGTAAGCTGCAAGGGAGACTATAGGGTAAATAGTTCCATCACTATTTCTCTTCTCACCTAGAGTTCATATGAGCTCGGGTAAACAATAAAATTCATAAAAAAATGGCAACAAACATTGATGTGTGTTCACATGTGTCGAATGTTAACTATGAAACGTTCCTGGAAAGGATGTCTCAGGGAACGGGACTCAGCTCCCCTGACGTTGAGTCACTGCCAGGCGGACCAACCTGCTTCCGGGCCCACATGTCAGTGATCCAACTGCAGCCTGCAATACGTCAGAGGAGCCTCATCCCAGGAACATCCCCATAGCCATTGGATCCACATCACGTGGTGGCGGGTTCCTCAAAAAAGAAATTGTCTTCTACGCCAAAGACTGCCATGCTCTTCTGAGAAAAATGTTGTCTTGCATAACTAAAGTTGTCAAGGAAAAAACATTCACAAATGCCATCCTTTGTAGGAAACGTTGTCCTTGTTCTTTTTCTTATGTTGTACTCCCTCCGTCCGGAATTACTTGTCATCAAAATAAAAAAGAAATGGATGTATCTGGAACTAAAATACGTCTAGATAAATTCATTCCTTTCCATTTTGGTGATAAGTAATTTCGGATGGAGGGAGGAGCATTCTATTTAGTATTCACCCAAGCTCACATGAGCTTGAGCTATGAAACTCCACACCCGTCCCAAACATCACCTATTCATAGAATTTTTGAATTACATATTATTAGTCGGATTTGTTCCTCAAGTTGTCAATCAAATTTCGCCTTGAAAATGTGTCATACAAGGTTGTCAAACTTATTAGATAGCACAAAAGCAAGAACAACGACAAAGAAGTGTTGGCTCATTTGCAGGCCCAAACGGCCGTGTTGTGGGGTGTCACCGTGTCGGCTCTAGTCGCTTGGGTGGCAGGGACGTCGATTCGTTTGAAACGCACTCTCGAGGCTGATGTGTGTCGGTGTTGTATTGGTTTTTAATATGTTTTTCTTTTCGTCGTTAACCGGTCAATTCTTATTCTATAAATGGAAAGGCCCGCCCGTTGCTCAAAAAAAAGCAAAAGAAAAACATGGTTTTTTTAAAAGAAAACATTGGATACTATACACGTAGAGGGCAAACTTACCTGTGGTTGGATGGTTAGGAAAACAGTAGCATTCCCTACCGATTAGAGTTCAAGTCCCAGACTTGACGTCGGCGTTTGCATTTTTTTAAATTTATTCCAGGTCTTTTGACTATGTGTTTTCAATGAAAGAAGACGTCCCGTTGACAACGAAAGCGTCTTTGACGACTTTGTCAATCTTCAGATAAAATATTGATTCGGTCTTTCGAAGATGGTTATAAGGATAAGGTGTGCGTGTTTCGATTTTACACTGCTTAATAAAATGTCGACGGATCTCTCTACCATACCGTGTCCCCGTCACCTTTGAGCTTGAGCACACAAAGCGGCCACGGCCACCTTTGCCGCCCAGGCGGTTCTACTGGCCAGACCGCTCGCTTGCGTGCTCGGCCGCATAAAGACACGTGTTTCGTCACGCACGGCACCACCATCCTCCGTTTGGTTCACCCAGATAGCCTGGACTCATCCCGCGAGCACGCACCTCGCGAGCCCGCCGCGAGGACCAAGAAGCCACCCACTCCGAGAAGCCCGCTCAGCTCAAAAGCGCCGCGGGGTGGGGTGGGGGGAGCTCCCCCGCACGCAATGAGCCGCGCATTGCCCGGACCACACCGGCCAACGACGACCAGCAGGAGGAGATGTTGCTAGCCGCCACGGCCTGCTGCTTCCTCGCCGACGAGGAGGTCAAGGAGAGCCAGGACGCCGGCGGAGGAGGCGGCCGTGGTGGAGGAGGAGACTTGGGGATTAGCTCGGTGGTGCTGGTCGTGGTGCTGGTGCTGGCGGCGCTCGTGTTCGTCTCCGGGCTGCTGCACCTGCTCGTCCGGTTCCTGCGGTGGCGCGCCCGCGCGCGCACCGGGGCGACGGAGGACGGAGACAGCGAGGCGGGGGAGGTGGAGGGGGGCGGAAGGCGGGGGGCCGGGGAGGAGTCGGCGCTGCAGCGACAGCTGCAGCAGCTCTTCCACCTGCACGACTCCGGGCTGGACCAGGCCGTCATCGACGCGCTGCCGGTGTTCCTCTACGGGGAGGTGGTGGTCGGCGCGGGCCCCGGCGCCAAGGAGCCGTTCGACTGCGCGGTGTGCCTGTGCGAGTTCGCCGGCGACGACCGGCTCCGGCTGCTGCCGCTGTGCGGCCACGCCTTCCACATCGACTGCATCGACACCTGGCTGCTCTCCAACTCCACCTGCCCGCTCTGCCGCCGCGTGCTCGCGGCCGACGACGACGACGTCGCGGGCCTCCTACTCGACGAGGGTTGGAGGCAGGAGGAGGGCGCGGTGTTCCCGGTGCGCCTCGGCAAGTTCAAGAGCACGGCCGGGGCGGCCTGCCCCGGCCCCGTCCGACACGACGGCGGCGGCGGCGACGGCATTGTGGCGGCGGAGGAGGGCGACGCGAGCAGCAGCCTGGACGCGAGGCGGTGCTACTCCATGGGCTCCTACCAGTACGTCCTCGCCGAGGCCAGCCTCCAGGTGTCCGTCCACCGGCGGCAGGGCGACGTCGGCAAGGACGGCGCGGAGAGGATGAGGGGCCCGAGAGGGCTCGTCGGCGGCGGCGCGAACCCGGCCGGCCTCGGTGGCGGCGAGGGGAAGAGGATCAGCGCGGGCAGCAAGGGCGACAGCTTCTCGGTGTCCAAGATCTGGCAGTGGCCGCGCAACGGCAAGGGGAAGCTCCCCGTGCTGGCGTCCGACGGCTCGCCGGCGGTGGACGGCGCGCTGCAGTGGCCGAGGAGGAGCGTCGGGGAGTCGTGACACCATGAAAAGAAGGAGAGAAAAAAATTGCTGTTTTTGTTTTCTCGGTACGATGTACCGTGCCGGTACTTGGTTGCAACTTGCACACGCTCTTGAGCTAATTTGGAGTAGTACAAGTGTTTTTGACTGCTGTTGAATCTGTTCATGACCATTATGAGTTTGCAAAGCGATTGTGCTGCCGGTTTTTAGAAATTTCAGGGTAGCATTCTAGGTTTCATGATGAACTCAACTCATTTCTTCTCTTCTTTATTGGGAAACTCTTTCTTGTTAGAACTTAGAGCAACTCTAATGTGACGATCGTCCGTCGCCGTCCGTTTGGGTCGGCGCGAACAAAAGTGACGGCCCAACGCGCCGACCTAAACCTAAATCACGTCCGCTTTGCGTCCGCGCCGACGCATTTGCGGCCCAAATTTGCGCCCCAAATGCGTCGGTGCGGACGTGGAACAGACGCCTCGTGTGCCTTCTCGGTGTCCGTCGTGTTCCCACCTGACAGCCGTCCAACTACCCGTTGTCCATGCGGTCAGCTTAATTTATGACCACGGGCCTACGCATCAGCGATGGCGGCCGTCCTTTTTTATGTCGACCGTGCGGCGGGGCCGTCCTCATCCAAACTCGTCGTTGATATCTAGCCAACTTTGCTTCCCCGTCGCCGGCAAACCCTAGCCACCACCACCACAGCGAGATGGGGCTCTTCTCCGGCGCCAGCAGCAGCAAGGCCAAGGGCAAAGCCCTTGCCATCCCTTTCCCCTCACAGTTCCTCCCGCCTCCGTCGGCGCCTCGCCGGCAGAGGCAGCGCGTGAACGTGCCAGTGCACCAGGCGGAGTGGCACTGGCAGCACCGCGTGCCTCTCCCGTACCCCGACGCCACCCTGCCGCACAACTGGCATCTGGATCCGGATATGATCCCAGTGCCGGTGGTGCCGCGGTCGGCTCGGGCTCACGAGGAGGAGGTACGGCGCCGGCGGGCGCTGCTGACGTCGGAGCAGCGCCGCTACCCCGCCTACGCAACCGACTCGCCCAACTGGGTGAGGTGGTTCGCCTTCGAACACGAGGAGGCGAGGCGACGGGGCGTGCGCGAGGTCGACCGCAGCGTGCCGCCGCCACTGCTCGTCGTCCGCGAGGAGGACCAGGCGGAGGAGGACGCCTACCAGGCGGCCCTTGCTGCCCAGGCCATTGCCCTCTCCGCGGCGGGTGACTGCGTGTTGTCGTCGCCGGCCCCGCCGGCCCCTCCCCGACGCCGCGTCAAAGGCGAGCCAGAGCCGCAGCCGGAGCCGTCCCCCATCGAGAGCTACACCTGGACGGGCGTAGTGCGCGAGTGGGTCTCCGCGCCACCGGTCTGGATGGGGGCGACGCCGGCGCAGGAGGTGGCGTACCTCGAGCACTGGCGCCAGATCCGGCTGGCCGAAGAGCGCGAAGAGGGCAAGCACCTCGCGAAGCACGAGCGCGAGGCCAAGGAGGAGGAGGAGGCGCGCCAAGCCACGGCAGCCCAGGCGGCGGCACTGCCCACGCCGGCACAACCCGTGCCTGACATTAACGCCCTCTAGAACACGGCGTTCCCCTGGGCCGGTCCGGCGCCGACGCTCATCGACCTCACGGACCCCAAGGACGACGACGACGACGCCTAGGGCAGCACGCCGCCTCGTAGTTTAGGTTGTTTTTTTTTTTCTTAAATGCAAATGTGGACGTGTGGACTTTTGCCGGCCTTAGTGACCGGCTTTAATGTTTAATTAATGTTTTTTAAATATGCATGCGTTTTTCTTCTAGCATCGTCAAAATGGGTCGCCCAGCGTTGGGCGCACGCGTCGACCCAAATGCGGAAGCGGACGTCCTTGTCCGTCTGGCCGATCCAAACGGACAAAAAACGGACAAAATCGCCGTCCGTTTGTGTTGGCCCGTTGGAGTTGCTCTTAGAACTGCAGCACACCTCCCTCTGGAATGGCATTTGAACTTGCAAGTTCCTGTACCAAAATCACTAGGCCATGTTAGGTGGTACTCCTAGTCCTAGTGGCATATTTGCATTAGTCATCTAGAAAACACAAACCCAACAGCTATATGCAAGTGCAAATTCGGCCAAGTTGATTTTGTGGGAGAAGGAACGGTTGAAGGGGAAGAAAGAATGGCGGTTGTTGCATCTTATGGACTGTCTGGTTCACAGTCACAGTTTGTGCGGTTTAATTGGCATATGTTTGGTTTTTCTCACGCTTTGGCTTGATACATTTTATTGCCTTTATGATTCATTTGTCATAGTCTCAATTTTGATGTCAGTTTTTGCCGAAGTTTGACGTTAAAAAATTTCAGCTACACTTTTACTTAACAAAATTAATCTCCAACCAAACAAATTCGGAATCTAGTGGCCTAGAAAATGGAATCACCGAAAATACGTTTTTTTCAAGCGACTCACATATAATAATAAAACAGTGTGCTTGCACTAGTATAAAAACTGCTGACGACACCCTCAAATACTCCTACAATAGCAACTTTCAAAGTACCGGTTGCCAACTTTCAACACCTTGTAGGTCACACTTGTGCAGCTGCTCAAGCCTCATCTGGTAGTGGTACGGTTTTGTTTAGCTGGAGCACATTCTTGTCTTAGCAAGCAAAGTGCGTGCAAACTACTGTTGCTTAATCCCCAAGCTATTTCTTGCAACATTTTGATGAGAACGGAAGAGATCAGCTTGCACGCATAGCATAACTTTCCTTCCTTGTTCTAAGAGCATTTACACCTAAACCTGGGCATGCACCGGGCCGGGCCGGGCCGGGCTTCGGGTCAGGCTTTGAAAAGCCCGAACCAAAAATCTCAGGCCCGACCCCGGCCCGACCCGGCCAAAAAATTCAACAAACAGGCCCGAGCCCATCCCGAACGGACTAAAAAGGGGATTCTCGGGCCGGGCCGGGCCGGGCCTCCGTGTAAAATGGCGCCCGAACTGCTGCCCAGGCTTGGAAACCAAGCTCGAACCCAGCCCGAACCTAAAGCCCGGCCCGGCCCAGTCCGGGTTTTTCGGGCCGGGCTGCCCATGCCCATCTACACCCACGGTTTGGAAATTCGGTCTGTCAACGTTGTCCGCAAATACTGACCGATCAATTCTCAAATCTATTCGTTTACATTTGAGTCTCTCATATTTCATTCCCTAGATCTATACAAAGCATGCAAAAAAATCCTTTGTATTACGTGCCATTCTAGTTTTTGTCGTCAAAGATGTCCACGACACTGGTGTCAGGCACGTGATAGAGCCTCGGCTCCTCGTCCTCCTTCTCGAGTTCATCCTCGTCAGCGAACATTTGCGTCTCCGTCGTAGCCTACGCCGCCTCCGCGAGGCGGAATCTCTTGCCGCCGACGACGTCTGGCCTCCGCAACCGACTCCGATCGAATGGAGTTGAGGATGGTCCGCTGCTCCACGCGCAGGTCAGTGTCACCAGCGTCCCTCACGTCCTCCTCCGGCTCCGGCTCCTCCTCCTACTGCTACTACTCAACCTCCTCCTGATCCACTACATATGAAGGTAACCCCGCGACGATCCGGGCTTCGCGCCTTACCCGGACCTGCTCATGAAGCTGCAGCCGGCGTTCCGACGTTAGAGAGTGGCGGCGGCGGCGGGGGGCCATGGCGTTGTCGGAGAGCACAGGAGAGCGTGCATGAGGAGGCAGACATGCTCGGGTGGCAGCACAAAGAGGGAAGAGGTGGATGTGCTAGGGCTGGGGGACGCCGACCAGCTTAAATATTCGAATTTTGCCTCGGGCGGCGAGCCGGAGTGGCGCCACGCGGCGTTCACACCACGGCAACGGTCGAGGCGTTCGTCGGACCGTCGGGTTTTCGGACGAGTCCGTGTGGGACCCCATCGTCAGGCCGATGTGGCGGACGTGCCCAGACGCGTCCGGGCACCCCATATCCGCTTTATGTTTGGACTAAATATAAGAATGTCGGTTAACCCGGATGTAGATGCCCGACTAGGTTGAAATTTTGTGACCGGGCGGCCTGTCCGGACGTTTGACGGGGTTTAGGACGTCTCGACTGTAGATGCTTTGACCCCTCATACGCCTGCAAACGCGTCCGGTCAGTGACCGGACAAGAGAAAGAAGGAAAAAATGACCCAACCGGACCCCTTATATCATTCTTTATACGCTCGGGTTGTCCGCGAATCCTCATGTCAGTCTCAAACGTATGAAGGATATGAGGGCTCGCGGACACGCCAGGACACGCGTGGTCAGTCCGCCTCATAGGACGTGACCCCACTCCGGATCACCTTTTATTTTTTTTATTTATTGTTTTCTTTCTTCCTCTTCCTCTTCATCAATCATGTGCAAGTGACCGGACATATGAGAAAGAAAATAAGGAGTGTGGATGTGCGGACGGATAAATAAAAAACACGTCTGGTCACTGACCGGACGCGTTCGCGAACATTTTGATGATCATATTTGCTATTTGTTATGTCCGGATGTAGATGCTTTTGATCTCTTTCAACCTCAGCGAGTAATAATGTGACGTTACCGGATGGTACTACGAGTAACTGCCAACATTGCAAGTAGTAGGGGTGGTAATGTGACGTTACTTATAGTTAATGGATTTGTCGACAGGTATGGTGGGCGCATCGGCCAAAAACTCGCGCGGATTCCGCTGAGATTCAGAGGATAAAAGCTGCAGGAAAACGTAAATTAACTACAGTTAGCAGCTCGGCTCATCCCTTGGACTGCAGCGCTTATCGCGTAGCCTCATGTGACAACGCGCGGGGCCTTGTTTGGTTATGTGTCCGCATCCGCTGTTAAATGGGCGATGGTAATAATACTGAGATTCAGTGAGTGAGGTGGCGGGAAACATCGGCGTCAATGCCATCTTTCTTTTTAGCTGGCTTTGGTAAGCGTCGCTGCGTGGACGGGAAAGCTGGCCCTTGCCCCAGAGATGCAATATGCACCCACTGTGGTGTCCAAGACGCATAAAAAGCTGGTAAAAGCAACGGTCAATTTTATTTTGTTTTGTTTTTTACAATAACAGTGCCCCCTCCGTAACAAAATGTAAGACGTTTTTTATGCCTATGCAAAACCAAAAAATACCTTACGTCTTGGTACAGAGGTGGTAGTACTATTTTGCCCGAATGGGCATCTGTTTTCATATAAATATTGAATGAAATAAAAAAAATCCCAGCAGGCAGCATCTTCCCCAACCCAGCCACGCTGCTCGCTCTGGCCGGAATCGGCGCGCGTGTCCGGATACGTGCAAAGAATTGATGGGAAACAGCGAGGTGACAAACGCACAGCTGCACGCCACACCAGCATTGCGAGGCAAAGATGGAGATGCGAGGTGACAAGTGAGTGAGGGTGAAGGGCTCCTCTCCTCTCCTGAACGACGGTACTGCTACTACGCGGAAGCAGCTGGTGCTCTACCCCGGAGTGGTGCTGAATGCTTAATGCTGATGCGATCAATCAATCGCGCGCATTGAAGATCAAGTGCGTGCAACCGGCCTGACACTGACTTCGATGACGGAGGGATCGTGGATGGGCACCGGACACGGCACCAACTTTCACAGCAAGGGATGTACGTACCCCGCCCGGAACAATCAAGTGCCCATCGCATTTATGTATGGGGCGCACCCAGCCACCCGCACAGGCTTTTTCATACGGGTCGTATGTGCAAAGCCAGCGCGGTTGCCCGTTCCAGATGCTCACATGGGCAAGGATTTTCGTCACAATAATGATGATGAAACATTTTGTACTGATAAAGGTGTAAAATGACGATTCGATCTGAATAGCTATGCACGTACAACCTGGCTGGCTTCCACGAGTAAACCGTACGGGTTTCGAATTTCAAATGGGACTGGCAAATGTTGTCAAATCCTCTCCGACAGACGGTTATTAAACAAAAACATGTACGTAATTACATTGAAGAACAGCGTAGTATAAATACAAGACACAGGTTTGCTGCCTGGAATGAGCAGGAGGCCGAAAATTTTGGGTTATCATGATATACACCTTTGTATGAATACATTTTGGCAAAACTGGAGGTGTGTGTCATTAATCACTGCCAGCTACTATACAGTATATGTAAAGGGCAAATGGCAAAAAAAAAAAAAAAAAACTAATCGTGTACATAACTTACTAATCGGCAAGCAACAGAAGGGGAAGACATGATGGAAGGGCTAGAAAAGGAAAACTCGCCTTTGCCAGCAGAGCAGCACACTCAAAAGTGAAAGAGATACTATCACAACATTATAGACACAGGTGGCAACTACAACCCTGCAGGGAAATTGCTGATTTGCCCTTGTTCCAGCCTGTCCTCGCCATTCAATTTGTACGAAATCCGGATCCGCATCGCAAGTGGTTTCTGAGAGGCAGGGGATTCAAAACCACACATAGTTAATAGCAAGGAAACAAAAGAGAACTGTAAACTCGCAAGGTTGTAATATAATTCAAGTCTGCAGAAAGAATCATTATGCTGGCTGTAGGACGCTCTAGTAATGGATCGAGTAGGATTAGCAAGTTCCAATAAAAACAGGAAGCGAATACTGATGGATCAGCCAGAAATACAATAATATTCTAACTGACAACTACCCATGTGGTGTGCAAACCAGCAAATGACCCATGTGGCCATTTATGAATCCAGGCACACAGCATGCTGCACCTAGCAGTGTCTCCATATATTTTTTTTTCCTTTTTGAATAAATGTATGTTTCACTGTTGATAAACGCATGATGGAATGAACGTTAATCAGTAGGTGTAAAAAGATCTACTTTAAGAGCTGAAGTATAACCAAATGACAGATCAGTGGTTATACGGGATACACCATATAAGTGGGAAACATGTTAGAAGCAGGTATCTTTGGCACACGGATGAGAGATCTATAATGCTTATGCAGGCTCTTTCAAGCTTATAACAAACTACCAGTAGTCAAAGAAAACCAGAAAAAAGGTCATATTCCCCTCCGACAGGCATACTGTCAAATACCTGCCCATGTTGATTATTAGTGACACTGAGGCTTTGCGTAATTGAACCATTTCCACTGGCCGGAAGGGTGCTGCCGCTTGCTGGGTCCAGGCGCAACTGGATGAACTGAAATACGGATTTGCACAGACGGATGGACTGTCAATCTCTAGCATTTGATAAATAACCAGTAAAGCAGACTATACCGCTGTTCACAAATACCCATAGAATTAAATTAAAAGCATCCTGTCACCCACTTGTCATTTGCAAACAAAATTCAGTACACATTTTAATTAGTGATCTTGAAGGAAAACGGGAAAAAAAAACTGTGTATTAACCAGGATGACGGTGCCCGAGAATTTGAGATAAGATATAGAAGTAATTTGTTCTACGACAGAGCTTTATCAGAGAAAGAAAAGATAAATTAATGACAAATTACTATATGGCTTTTGACCAAACAAACAAGTTAGTAATTATAGATTTACCACAGAAACTAAACTAGATAAATCATATAGTTAGTTCTTAAGTGCAAGTGCACGTCAAAATAATTTTTTTATGAAAAGTTCTGCTGCTGGGAAGGATTAGTAGCAGAGGGACAACATTTCAAACTCCGTAGGTACTACCTTTGGTACAGCTGCCTGAAACATGAAATTGGTCAATGTAGCAGATGTCAAATTTGTAAAGCTGGCATGCACTGTAGTCTCTTGAGGCTTTCCAGGCTGCTTTTTAAAACTGAAGGTGATCTTCAAAGTTGCACTCTGGAAAGCTGTGATTGGTGGGTAAGCTGCATTCACATCTGGTGATCAAACAAGTAGAGCAACGGTTAATTTCTTAATGACTAGGAACGCTGCTAGATAATCAAGTGACAGGGGCGGACCAGGAAGTGGTGTACTTGGGGACAAACCATCAAGAAGATCTATAACTTGAGGTGTTCCAGGAGCATGTTTAGTCACTGCTGCACAGTGCTAGATAAATTAAGAATGGATGACAGACAGAGCAGAAATATGCAAATATTATCAATACAGTTAATTTACCTTGGCCAGCAGAACTTATGGTTGATGTTGCCGGCGGACCATTTTGTACAGGATATGAACCAATAGATAGAAGATCCATCAGAATATCTGTACTTGCAGACGGCGCTCCACCTTACATAAACCAGGAGTGACATCATAAGGAAGACTCAAACCAGCAATGTACACTACCAACAGTACACATATACAGCTAAGAATCAACACGAGGGCCTGTTTAGGGTAGCTCAAAATATCAAAGAACCGGCACAATACTGAGCCTTCCCAAACAAGACATTGTTCAAGCAAGCTTAACCCCTCGTCAAATACGCATTACTGACAAATCAGTACCAAATTTCAGAAACCAGAATCACTAAACAGGTAATAGAGCATCACTTGCTTCATTTGTGTTAAAAGAGACGCGTCAGAAGTAAGCTTATGTGACATGAAAAGAATAGAGTCAAAACCTGCAGTAGATGTATCAATCAAGCCGATGCCCAAAAGATCCTGTAGGAAATCATTAGCTGCTGTACTAGGGGCAGAAGTGGTCACGGGAGCATCATCCGAACTTAGATCAAGCAAGTCAGCCAACGGAGCTGGTGGTGGTTTCACTGCACCATTTGGAACCTTAAGTGAGCCTCCAGAAGCAGCGGATGGAGCAGACTTAGTTAATGAAACAGTTGCTTGTGAAGAAGCGGCTCTCTTCAACAAATAACTAGCTTCATCTAATACAGGCATTCGCTCAAGCAAAGATGATCTGCACGCACACCAGCATTCACAAGGTTACTATTTTTTATGATGAGCTATGATACTAGTGCATATTTTGAGCAATAATGGCTAGTAGCTGTCACCTACTTTATAGACTGATGCCTTTGTATAATGGAATTAAATTCGATTGATCTTTGCTGCAGCTCAAGCACGGTATTCCCTTTATTCTGCACAACAATTACTTGTATCCTCCTGCAATAACAACAGGAAGGTGACAAAATCACTTTAGTAATGGATAACATAAACCACATACTCCCAGTCCAAGGCATACACAAAAAAGATAGCATAAACAGAACTTTGGAAAAAATGGCTAGCAAATCAGGCTTCCAGCAAAACGAAGCTCCAGCATTAATATTGTAGGTGTGCCTACCATCGTAGAACCAAATGAACAGAATGATACACTTAGTTTTGTCACGTCGCCAGCAAACTACATTGTAAGTGTTGTAGTTAATTAGTCACATCACCAACACTTATTTTATTTAGCATAGGCTCATGAAAAAGAAACCAATTCATGAGAAATTTGACGCACCATGATAACAAGACAACAAAGGTTGAAAATGTAAGCTTGCAACATTTTCAACTTATATTTGTCATCAAATCGTATCTTCCTCATAGTTAACATGCATAATTGGTAAGCACAGATAGCTCATGCTATCTGCGCAAGTGGAACATAGAAATGAGAATTGGTAAGTAGATGACCCTATTATCATAGCCAGTACTGTCTACAAAGTAGAACCATGAAACAAGGCAACTTAATTGATGGAGCTTCGCCAAATTTTGCTAAAAGCCAATTCACATTTGAATAATGCAGTAGGATATCCAACAATAATGGAAGGTCAAGTTGAGTAATAGCTTACTTTGAAGTTTGCGGAAATCGTGAGGAAAGCTTCAAAAGAGAAACGAGACACATAGCCCGTGTTGTAACATCCACGGAGTAGCGCTTAAGAGCTAGCTCTAGAGCATCCACAGCATCAGATTCTGTTACCTGAACAAGTTCAGGCATTGGCCAAACCATTTGACAATAGTAGAACTGAAGCGCACTACTATTAAATGAAATACAGAGAAATGACAGCATCCACTGGGGAAACATTGAACTAATGAACTGAACAAACATACTCTAAAAAAGTCATCATTCAGCACTTAAACATTTATGCAGACGTGTGGCGAAATGAATGATTAAGTAACTTTTCTGGTGACAACCACTACAGCTAATATAGGTGATCATGAAGATGATATGAGGAACAAACAAGTAAATCCAAGAGCTACTCCTTATCAGCCTTACATATGGACTAAGTTAGCAGTTCAAGCACAGTGGATGCACATTGTGTGTGTAGGAAGTAAACAAGAATATGTAACACTACAAAAGGAAGTTCTCATCACATGGTGAGTAGTGATGTTTCGGCAGATAAGGCATCAGCTAATTACTATGGCTGGTAAAAAAAACTCACCGTGATTGGTTCCTCCACATCCAGCATACTAATATTGTTGACCAGCATCTCACCATATTCACCAATGCACCAAACAGCTACCCTAACTAAGCTTTCCTACACAGTTCAAAGTAGAAGAGATAGATGCGCTTCAGATAGGGTGAAAATTGATCCCATGGTTTACCAAGAATACTAATTATGCCTCCATACCTGTGTACCACATGTTTGCAATGCTTTGTATAATGATCTGACCGAGTATCCTTGAAGTTCTGACGCATTGCTTATCAGAACTATAAGAGCGTGCCATACATCATCCTTCACAAAGTTTCCAGTCTGTGGATAGACAAGGGTATATTCTAAATTTTCCATTCCATTATTAAACCATGGAGAGAAAAATGGCTGATAATTGTATTTATGTACATACCAGCGTTAAAACCTTGAACATCTGGTCTAAGTACCATAGCTTATCTTGCGAAAACCTGTTAGAATTGCAAAACTGTTATTATTTTGTAAATCAACATGTTAGAAGAAAGTTGTAAATCAAACAGGATAGGCATGGATCTAAAAGCAAGTTGATAATTAACATGTGATGCAATTAAGCAATAAGTAAGGGGGTAAGGGAATGAATCGCAGCTTCATGTGATTGTCACAATTGAATAAAAGGCATGAAAAAAGACCCAAGAATAGATTTCTGAACAATTTTTATTTTATGTTATAGCCTGTTAAAGATAGCACGAAATGACAGAAAATTTGTTAGAAGATGCTATCTTATAGTATATCCAACATGACACCCAGAGTTAGGTTCACATCATGATATTCTTCTCCCCAGTACCTTCTGCTATATTCCAACAGGCAAAAGAACGAGCAGTTGAAACGATAAGGACTAAAAATACCAAATGAAATAAAGAAACTGTCCCCCCTTGTTAACCTAATTTGTATACCCTTAGTTTAAATTCCATTGTCACCCTATGGGGAGGAGAACAAATTACAGTACAACAAGAAAAATTCATCATTTATTTCATTATAGGTGAACAAAATTTTAATTGTTCCAAGACATATGTAACAACAGTGATGTACAACCAATCTTTGGAGCAACTAGGGAATAGCAAATCAGATGTTCTTCCAAAACCCAGTAGAGATGATGAATGCGCCAAGACTTACTTTTCAACTATTGAGCATATTTTTGCTGTGAGGTCTTCCTTGAAGTCATCATCACTTACTTCTAGGTAATCAACAAGCTCCTTAGTCAAAGGCTTTACATTCGTGTCATTGACGAGTAGGTAAACAAGTTCAAGGGCCCTTTTGCGAATAGAGACATCTGCATCCTGAGAGTGCATACGTGATTGCAAATTTTTTAAGGGGGAGAGAAAAGGAATCCCCAGAAGAAAAATAATAAGCCTAAAGCATATTATACCATAGAACTGTATGATTGATTACCTTGACACACTCCAATATTGTTACCCTGTGCCTCTGCACTGCTAGTGTGTCCACTGCCATGGCCTTCATTAGCATATTCAGAGCAACGTATCTGAAAACACAGTTTGCATAAGTAAAGTATCTATTATCTAGTAAGCTTTTCAAGCAGTAGAAAAAGATCCCCTAACATTCGTCCACATGGGCCAAAATATATGGTCTCTGGATTGTAGTGGGTCCAGATTATAATGGCGGAGAATTAAGAGATAAGGGAGATCTTTAAGATGGAATCATCTTGGGCCTCCAGAATTGACATTAACTCTTTTAAGTTTTTGACCAACAATATCAATTGGTGGTTATGGGAAAACAAACAGCTGAACTAATACCAGATATGATGATACAGATCAAATGTAGCCCTGCAAATGAGTACCGCATGGGTCACTCTCCTAATTATATTTACAGGAGATTGTAGAACATTTTAAAACAACTTGATAGTGCAAGTGCTCTATTCATTTCTGAAATTCGAGAAGAATTGTATCCATATAACCAGCAAGTAATGGTGGTTGGAACTATGCTCGTCTACTATACACAGACAAGTCAGAACTCCAGACCAAAAAATAGGCCAAAAAACACAAAAAATAACCTCTTTGTTATGATGGGTATCAGTTGCCCAAGAGCGAGAGGAAATTTACCTTATATTGTTATCACGGTTGGACAAGAATCTACCCAAAATATTAATTGCCAGCACACGCAGACCACCAGTAGCTTCAATGCCCATTATGGTCTCAACACATTCATATAAAATAGCGTTTCCGGCATTTTTGTTTGACTCAGTTTTCGTGGCAACCTGGAAATCCAGTACACGTGTTAACTATGAACTAACCACTATAAGATACACAGGGGGCAAGTGTAATGGATAACCAAGAAACAAGCTACTAAAAACAATAACACAGCAAAGGCAAAAAAAAAAAGTCATGCTACCAGATTTCAAAGTTCTTTTATAACAGTACTCTTAGCAAGACCTAAATGGAAGAATGCCTAAAGAAGTTATAAATTGCTAGTAGTAGTTTCATTACAGGGGAGAGATCATTTTGCTGTACATCATGTGACTAATGTTCATATGTAGCTTGTAACAATAAATATCTAGTTCACTAATTTGATGGGAGCATATGTACTTTGAATTGAAATTTTGTTTCGTGTAAAACCAAGGATGAACAAATTACCTGGGCAAGAATATCATTCACATACTCGCTGCAGTCTGCATCCCCTTGACCCAATGTCCGCATGAGTCTAAGAACTCGGATGTGCAAGAATGGATCTGTGATGCCAGCAATGTCATATTCAGGAGCATACGAACTGTTGGACACGTCTCTCAGTATCCGGACCAACCCTTCGACGGAGTGCTGAAACAGCAAGATTTTGTCAGAATGCTAAATAATTATTGTCGAAAATATATATAAATATTTGCGATAGTCTTGCATGTACGATCTAAAAAGAAATTTATGAATATAGTTATAGAGAAGAACACAAAAATGCTTTTACTTCTTTTGATGAACACTATAATGGAAACAAACATTTGCTAAATAAAGATGAAAATATTATAGCAATGATGTAAAATGACATTGTTGCGTCAATGCACCGCCGAATGAATGATCTGAAGGAGCAGGGACTGGGATTGATGCTAATGGTTTCCGCTATGGTCCATAAATTAGTACTGTTACCTTTCTCAAGTACTCCAATGCTTCTCTGCTTGCTTTACAGAGTTCTGTACAGAGCTGGACAACAGATATCAGAACCCCGTGATGTTTTTCCTTGAGTAATGATGCAGCAGAACCCATGAAGTTCTCTGCCAAATCTGGAACTTTTCTTACAATCCGTATCGAGCACAAGGCAGCCTACAAACAGGAGCGATATGCAATCAATAATAGTTCTCCACAAAACATAGTCTAAGGCTAACCAAACAAACAACACCTACACAGAATGAAAACAACAAGACAAGAAATGCGCAGAATGTAAGCTTCAAAATAATGATGGGCTTGAATAGAACACCCCAGAAGTAACGAGATGGTGTTTGAGTGCAAATTTACTGATGCTAAACCACCTATAGCATACAGGCACACTAACATGTAGGCTTTTGCAGTTGTTATGCTGGGGCGAATGATGGAAGGGCCATTGCAAGTTTGAAGCATCCAGATAATAACTCTTTCATATGTAGAAGCAGACTACTGAAATGAAAATACCGCCACGGTGCTCAAAACAGTCTCAGAAGGGACTAAAAAAGTATCATCACACTCAAATGAGCACCTTCTTCTTCGTATTTGGGTCCCTGGTTTGCAACAGCCTCTCCACCTCGGGCGCCAGGTCGCGCGCCATTTCAGCGGAGCAAATGTTCCCCAGGGCGCAGAGCGCAAGGCCCACGATGAACTGGTTGGAGTGGTTAAGATCTCTGCCCACGTTAAGGACTAGCAATTACTCAAAGATCAGCATGGCATTGTAAAACAACAAGCAGCGGCGAATGTAAGCAAGCGTAGGCGAGCGATTCGGATACTGCTTGAGGGAGTTGGTGACGAGCATGAGGACCTCCTGCCGCTCGTCGAGCAGCAGCGTGAGGCCGAGGTAGCCGATGCGCTTCTCGGGGAAGCCCGAGGCGGCGATGAGCTTGAGGCACTCCATCTGGCCGAAATGCGTGGGGTAGCCGAGCATGTGGATGAACATGAGCTTGGCCATGTTGCGGTGCCGGTAGTCCTGGTCGTTGTCGCTGATGGCCGCCCTGATGGCCGCGCACTCCCGCCGCACCACCGCGCGCTCCTCGGCGGCCGTCTTGGAGGCGCGTATCGCGCGTATCATGTCCCTGCGGAGACGCCACGGGGCCCGGTTACACGACGCGACGGATCTAAGGGGGGCGCTGGGCGGGCGGGCGGGCGCGATCGAGGAGACTCACCGGAGGCGCGTGCCGGAGGAGAAGGGGTTGAGGGAGAGGTCCATGGCGACGTCCCCGACGATCTTGTCGACGGAGGCCGGGGGCGAGGGGTGAGGGGAGTCTCGCCGTCGGGGGGCGAGGCGGAGGAGGGAGACCACGGCGACGGCCGGGTGGATCTGGACGGACGTGGGCGGTGGACCGGTGGTGGTGCGAATTGCGACGAGGCCCCTGGTTTTGTTATTTTAGCCCATCTGGGGAATAGTTGGGCATTTGGGATCTAATCTCGCCGTGCTGATCTCACTTCGCCACTAAATTCCTGGTGTTAGTGCTCAGCATCACGGTTGATTTGTTTATTCATTTGCTAAAACAAATACCCACTTGCTTTGCTCTATGCAGTCACATGGTGGACCATTATTTGTTGAGACATGGTACAATCCCAAAATGCAGCATCCAAAAAAGGTACGCACCCGATGGGTTTCATCCGTAACAAAATGTCCGTTATAAGCTCCTATACTCTCTATGAAAGGGGTGTTATTTTCGAAACCGAGGCATCCATTAATGAAGAATAAAAGGTTATTCAATTAATTAGCGAAAAATCAGACAAAAAAAATATACAACTTGGTCACCCCCAAACGAAACTCACATGAAGAAACAAGCCAAACTCGATAGAAAGCGCGTATCCGTAGGAGTAACTCTATCCGTAGATATATCATATTACTCTTTCTTAAGACATGAGACATACTACAAAACCAAATTTTGCTACTCGGAAAATATCTTCATCTTTATGTGAAAGATAGATAAAGTTGGACATATACAAAGTACTCAGTGTCGTAATTTGTCTAGCTTTTGGGTTCATCCTTGTGGAAATCCATAGGTTTTCATAAGTCGCAAATGACTCAAGAAAGTGTTACTTCAGCTTATTACTAATAGACGCCCGTGCGTCGTTACGGGCTGCAATGCATACACGTAGGTACTCCTTGTAAAGCTCAACATGCCCCACGTAGCTCAATATGTGTGCTCTCTATACAAAACACGAAAATAAAAACATGAACATGAATTCATTCATGGAGTTGGATAGTTAAAGATACATAATGAACCAAAAACAATTAGTAGCAAATCATAACTAATGGTAGATCGCCAAGCTAATTGTGAATGGATTCATCACATGGACGAACATTAATACAAACATGGAGAGAGATCAATTTTCACAATGAATCTTTGGGTGTTCAGATGGCAAACCTCTTTCGAAATAGGCTTTCACCCCGCTATAATGATATAGCAACCATCCGATACAACATTCCGATCAACGCAGAGGCTAACAGCACAAGCACGCCCAAAAGAAAATACAAGAGAAAAAATGCCAACAATGTCGGATCAACGAAAGCTACAACACCTCGCGACCGATGTGCCCACCGAAGATAACCACCACGCTCCAAAGCCACCGAGTTGTCGTGTACCAAGAACCACCTTCAAGAAGGAATGCGAAGATGACGATGCCGCTGCCCGGATGAATCCTAGGATTTTTCCCGATACACGGAGGGTAGTGGGGGAGAGGGTCACCTGACGCCCTTCAAGAAGGATGGCGGCGCTCGCAGGCGTCACCGCGTTGGTGTCGGCAAGACCCGACATGGATTTATCCCGACCCCTCGCCCCCGCCACCCAGGACCAACCTTCGGCTCCACCACACCCGCCACAGTCACGAGGACACCGCTGTCGTCTCACCATGGCCAACGAAGCGAGGCCGACCGGATCCAAACGAGACACCCGTAGACAAGGACCGGCAGCACCGCAGCCACGAGAGAGGGAACAACCTCCACCAGCTTAGGCGGTAGCAGACCGGGCATAACAGCAGAGGCACACCACACCAAAAATGTCCGACTGAGCCCAGAACAGGCCCGTGAAGCTCCGCCGCCATGCTACAGTAGTCGCGGCACAACAGCCGCCGTCCCTGTCGCGAGGAGCTCTCCAGAACCACCGGAGAACAACCCACCGCAACCCCCCAACAGGCCCGCCCCGACCCAGATCGGGGCCAGCCGGGCACCGCCGGCCGCCGCTAGCCATGGGTCGTCACCGCCGCCAAGGGGCAACACCTCCGCACTGCCGCCGTCCAGATCCCCGTTGGAACGCCGCCGACCGAGGGGCTCCGCCGCCAGGACGGCTCGCCCGAGACGGGGTCCAACAACGGGAGGAGAAGGGGGGCGTTGTTGGAAATATGCCCTAGAGGCAATAATAAAATGATTATTATTATATGTCCTTCTTCATGATAATTGTCTATTGTTATGCTATAATTGTATTAACCGGAAAACATAATATATGTGTGAATACATAGACCACACCATGTCCCTGGTGAGCCTCTAGTTGACTAGCTCGTTGATCAATAGATGGTCATGGTTTCCTGACAAGGACATTGGATGTCGTTGATAATGGGATCACATCATTAGGAGAATGATGTGATGGACAAGACCCAATCCTAAGCATAGCACAAGATCGTGTAGTTCGTCTGCTAGAGCTTTTCTAATGTCAAGTATCATTTCCTTAGACCATGAGATTGTGCAACTCCCGGATACTGTAGGAATGCTTTGGGTGTATCAAACGTCACAACGTAACTGGGTGACTATAAAGGTACACTACAGGTGTCTCTGAAAGTGTCTGTTGGGTTGGCACGAATCGAGAGTGGGATTTGTCATTCCGTGTGATGCAGAGGTATCTCTGGGCCCACTCGATAATACATCATCATAATGAGCTCATTGTGACTAAGGAGTTAGTCACGGGATCATGTGTTACGGAACGAGTAAAGAGACTTGCTGGTAACAAGATTGAACAAGGTATAGGGATACCGACGATCGAATCTCGGGCAAGTAACATACCGATGGACAAAGGGAATTGTATACGGGATTAATTGAATCCCCGACATCGTGGTTCACATGATGAGATCATCATGGAACGTGTGGGAGCCAATATGGGTATCCATATCCCGCTATTGGTTATTGGCTGGAGAGGTGTCTCGGTCATGTCTGCATAGTTTCCGAACCCATAGGGTCTACACACTTAAGGTTCGGTGACGCTAGAGTTGTAATGGGAATTGTATGTGGTTGCCGAAAGTTGTTTGGAGTCCCGGATGAGATCCCGGACGTCACGAGGAGTTCCGGAATAGTCCGAAGGTGAATATTTATACATGGGAAGTCCAGTTTCAGTCACCGAAAAGGTTTCGGGGTTTATCGACATTGTATCGGGACCACCAAAAGGATTCCGGGGGATCAGCGGGAGGGGCCACCTGCCTCGAAGGACCATGTGGGTTGAATATGGGTGGGAACCAGCCTCCTAGTGGCCTGGTGCGCCCCCCCAAGGGCCCAAGGCGCTTAGGGTTGGGAACCCTAAGGGGTGGGGGCGCCTCCCATCAACTTGGGGGGGCAAGCTCACCCCTTGGCCGCCCCCCTCTAGATGGATCTAGGGGGCGGCCCCCTCTCCGCTTCAGCCTATAAATAGTGGGGAGGTGGGAGGGCAGTCGCACCCCCTTGCCCCTGGCCCAACCCTTCCCCCTCCTACACCTTCTCCTCCTCCGTAGTGCTTAGCGAAGCTCTGCCGGAGAACCACGAGCTCCACCGCCACCACACCGTCGTGCTACCGGAGCTCTCCCTCAACTTCTTCTCCCCCTTGCTGGATCAAGAAGGAGGAGACGTCCTTGGGCCGTACGTGTGTTGAACGCGGAGGTGCCATCCGTTCGGCGCTTGGATCGGATCTTCCGCGATTTGAATCGCCGCGAGTACGACTCCATCAACCGCGTTCTTTGTAACGCTTCCGCTTAGCGATCTTCAAGGGTATGAATATGCACTCCCTCTCTCTCGTTGCTAGCATCTCCTAGATCTTGGTGACACATAGGATTTTTTTTTGAATTATTACGACGTTCCCCAACAATGGCATCATGAGCTAGGTCTATGCGTAGATTCTATGCACAAGTAGAACACAAGTAGTTGTGGGCGATGATTTGGTTAATTTGCTTCCCGTTACTAGTCCTATCTTGATTCGACAGCATTGTGGGATGAAGCGGCCCTGACCGACTTTACACGTACGCTTACGTGAGACTGGTTCCACCGCCTGACATGCACTTGTTGCATAAGGTGGCTAGCGGGTGTCTGTCTCTCCCACTTTAGTCGGATCGGATTCGATGAAGAGGGTCCTTATGAAGGGTAAATAGCAATTGGCATATCATCGTTGTGGCTTTTGCATAGGTAAGAAACGTTCTTGCTAGAAACCCATAGCAGCCACGTAAAACTTGCAACAACAATTAGAGGGCGTCTAACTTGTTTTTGCAGGGTATGCTATGTGATGTGATATGACCAAAAGGATGTGATGAAATATATGTGATGTATGAGATTGATCATGTTCTTGTAATAGGAATCATGACTTGCATGTCGATGAGTATGACAACCGGCAGGAGCCATAGGAGTTGTCTTAATTTATTGTATGACACGCGTGTCAATCAAAAACGCCATGTAATTACTTTACTTTATTGCTAACCGTTAGCCATAGTAGTAGAAGTAATAGTTAGCGAGACAACTTCATGAAGACACGATGATGGAGATCATGATGATGGAGATCATGGTGTCATGCCGGTGACGATGGTGATCATGTCGCGCCCCAAAGATGGAGATCAAGGGCGCAAGATGATATTGGCCATATCATGTCACTTTATGATTTGCATGTGATGTTTATCATGTTTTTACATCTTATTTGCTTAGAACGACAGTAGCATAAATAAGATGATCCCTCACTAAAAATTCAAGAAACGTGTTCCCCCTAAGTGTGCACCGTTGCGAAGGATCGTTGTTTCGAAGCACCACGTGATAATCGGGTGTGATAGATTCTAACGTTCGCATACAATGGGTGTAAGCCAGATTTACACACGTGAAACACTTAGGTTGACTTGACGAGCCTAGCATGTACAGACATGGCCTCGGAACACGAGAGACCGAAAGGTTGAACATGAGTCGTATAGTAGACGCGATCAACATGGAGATGTTCACTATTGATGACTAGTCCGTCTCACATGATGATCGGACACGGTCTAGTCGATATGGATCATGTATCACTTAGATGACTAGAGGGATGTCTATCTGAGTAGGAGTTCATTAAATAATTTGATTAGATGAACTTAATTATCATGAACTTAGTCTAAAATTGTCTTTACAATCTATCTTGTAGATCCAATGGCTCACGCTAATGTTGCCCTCAACTTCAATGCGTTCCTAGAGAAAACCAAGCTAAAAGACGATGGAAGCAACTATACGGACTGGGTTCATAACTTGAGGATCATCCTCATAGCTTCCAAGAAAGCATATGTCCTTGATGCACCGCTAGGTGACGCACCCATTTTCCCAGCAACTCAAGACGTTATGAACGTCAGTCAGCCGCGTAGTGATGATTACTCCCTGGTTTAGTGCAGCATGCTTTATAGCTTAGAATCGGGGCTCCAAAAGCATTTTGAGCAACACGGAGCATATGAGATGTTCCAAGAGCTTAGAATGGTTTTCCAAGCTCATGCTCGGGTCAAGAGATATGAAGTCTCCAAAAAGTTCTTCAGTTGTAAGACGGAGGAAAATAGTTCTGTCAGCGAGCGCATACTCAAAATGTCTGGGTTGCACAACCGCTTGTCTCAACTGGGAGTTAATCTTCCGGATGACTCGGTTATCGACAGAATCCTCCAGTCGCTTCCACCTAGCTACAAGAGCTTTGGGATTAACTTCAATATGCAAGGGATGGAGAAGTCCATTCCTGAGTTATATTCGATGCTTAAATCAGCGGAGGTGGAGATCAAAAGGGAACATCAAGTGTTGATGGTGAATAAGACCACCAGTTTCAAGAAAGGCAAGGGTAAGAAGAACTTCAAGAAGGACGGCAAAGCAGTTGTTGCGCCCGGTAAATCAGTTGCCGGGAAGAATCCCAAAAATGGACCCAAGCCTGAGACTGAGTGCTTTTATTGCAAGGGAACCGGTCACTGGAAGCGGAACTGCCCCAAGTACTTAGCGGATAAGAAGGCCGGCAACGTCAAAGGTATATATGATATACATGTTATTGATGTGTACCTTACCAACGCTCGTAGTAGCTCCTGGGTATTTGATACCGGTGCGGTTGCTCACATTTGTAACTCAAAACAGGAGTTGTGGAATAAGCGGAGACTAGCGAAGGACGAGGTGACGTTGCGCGTCAAGAATGGTTCCAAGGTCGATGTGATCGCCGTCGGCACGCTACCTCTACATCTACCTTCGGGATTAGTTTTAAACCTCAGTAATTGTTATTTAGTACCAGCTTTGAGCATGAACATTGTATATGGATCTCGTTTGATGCGAGATGGGTACTCATTTAAATCCGAGAATAATGGTTGTTCTATTTATATGAGAGATATGCTTTATGGTCATGCCCCGCTGGTCAATGGTTTATTTTTATTGAATCTCGAACGTGATGTTACACATATTCATAGTGTGAATACCAAATAATGTAAGGTTGATAATGATACTCCCACATACTTGTGGCACTGCCACCTTGGTCATATTGGTGTCAAACGCATGAAGAAACTCCATGCAGATGGACTTTTGGAGTCTCTTGATTATGAATCACTTGACACGTGCGAACCATGCCTCATGAGCAAGATGACTAAGACTCTGTTCTCCGGAACAATGGAGCGAGCAACCAGCTTGTTGGAAATAATACATAATGATGTATATGTTGGGGAACGTTGCATGGGAAACAAAAAAATTCCTACGCACACGCAGATCTATCCATGGTGATGAGCATCTACGAGAGGGAGAGTGGATCTACGTACCCTTGTAGATCGCTAAGCGGGAAGCGTTAAGAAACGCGGTTGGTGTAGTCGAACGTCTTCGCGATCCAAATCGCCGTGCGTCCCGCGATCCAATCACGATCCATCCCGCGATCCAATCACGATCCGTCCCGCGAACTTGATCACGATCCGTCCCACGAACTTGATCACGATCCTTCCAATCTAGCGCCAAACGGACGGCACCTCCGCGTTCAACACACGTACAGCTTGATGACGATCTCCGCCGTCTTGATCCAGCAAGAAGGAGCGGAGAGGAAGAAGAGTTCTCCGGCAGCGTGACGGCACTCCGGCGATGGTGGTGGAGCTATTCCGGCAGGGCTTCACCTAAGCACTGCAGAAATCCGATCTAGAGGAGAAACTATGCACTGGAGGAACGGGCAGCACGTGGCTAAAAATTCTGTGCAAAACCCCTAAAACACAAGTATATATAGGAGGAAGAGAAGAGGAGGCTTGTCCCAAGGGCCAAACTACAAGGAGTCGGCTGAACCAGGTTGTGGAGGTGGAATCCACCTCCAATCCTAGTAGGACTAGGATTCACCCATTTTTTGCCCTTTTCCACCTTTTCTCTTTGGATTTTCTTCTCTAGCCGCATGGGCCTTGTATGGGGGTTTCCACCAGCCCACTAAGGGCTGGTATTTACTCTCCCATAGCCCATGAAGCCTCTTGGGTCGAAATACCCCTCCCGGAGGTCTCCCGGTACACTACCGGCACTCCCGGTACACTACCGATGAGCCCGAAACTTTTCCGGCGACCAAAACAGGACTTCCTATATATGAATCTTTACCTCGGGACCATTACGGAGCTCCTCGTGATGTCCGGAATCTCATTCGGGACTCCGAACAACCTTCGTTCACCACCATACATAACTCTATACTACCGAAACGTCACCAAACCTTAAGTGTGTAGACCCTGCGGGTTCGAGAACTATGTAGACATGACCGAGACACCTGTACGGTCAATAAGCAATAGTGGGACCTGGATGCCCATATTGGTTTCTACATATTCTACGAAGATCTTTATCGGTCGAACCTCTATGTCAAGGATTCAGTTAATCCCGTATGATGTTCCCTTTGTTCTTCGGTATGTTACTTGCCCGAGATTCGATCGTCGGTATCTCCATACCTAGTTCAACCTTGTTATCGGCAAGTCTCTTTACTCGTTCCGTAATACAAGATCCCGTGACTAACACTTAGACACATTGCTTGCAAGGCTCATTGTGATGTTGTATTACTGAGTGGGCCCTAAGATACCTCTCCGTCACACGGAGTAACAAATCCCAGTCTCGATCCATGCCAACTCAACAGACACCCTCGGAGATACCTATAGAGCACCTTTGTAGTCACCCAGTTACGTTGCGATGTTTGATACACACAAGGCACTCCTCCGGTATTCGTGAGCTGCATGATCTCATGGTCATAGGAACATATACTTGACATGCAGAAAACAGTAGCAATAATCTGACACGATCATATGCTACGTTTGTAGTTTGGGTCTTGTCCATCACATCATTCTCCTAATGATGTGATCCCGTTATCAAATTACATCTCATGTCAATGGCTAGGAAACCTTGACCATCTTTGATCAACGAGCTAGTTCACTAGAGGCATACTAGGGACGGTGTGTTGTGTATTTACCCACACATGTAATGTGTTTCCAATCAATACAATTATAGCATGGATAATAAACGATTATCATGAACAAGGAAATATAATAATAAACACTTTATTCATTGCCTCTAGGGCATATTTCCAACAGTCTCCCACTTGCACTAGAGTCAATAATCTAGTTCACATCACTATGTGATTTACATGGTAATGAATCGAACACCCATGCAGTTCCGGTGTTGATCATGTTTAGCCCTTGGAAGAGGTTTAGTCAACGAGTCTGCAACATTCAGATCCGTGTGCACTTTGCAAATATTTATGTCCTTCTCCTCGATGTAATCGCGGATGGAGTAGCGTCGCTTTATGTGTCTGGTCCTCTTGTGAAACCTTGGTTCCTTGGCCAAAGCAATGGCACCAGTGTTGTCACAGAACAGGTTCATTGGATTCAGTGCATTGGGCACTACTCCAAGATCTGCCATGAACTGCTTCATCCAGGCACCTTCCTTCGCCGCCTCCGAGGCTGCGATGTACTCTGCTTCACATGTAGAATCGGCTACCACGCTTTGCTTGGAACTGCACCAGCTTACCGCTCCCCCGTTGAGAATAAATATGTATCCGGTTTGTGACTTAGAGTCATCCGGATCAATGTCAAAGCTTGCATCGACGTAACCCTTTACAACGAGCTCTTTATCACCTCCATAAACGAGAAACATTTCCTTAGTCCTTTTCGGGTACTTAAGGATATTCTTGACCGCTACCCAGTGCTCCATTCCAGGATCACTTTGAAACATTCCGGCCATACTTGTGGCAAGGCTGACATCAGGTCTTGTGCACAACATTGCATACATGATAGAGCCTATGGCTGAAGCATAGGGGATGACACTCATCTTTTCTCTATCTTCTGCAGTCACTGGGCATTGAGTCTTACTCAACTTCACACCTTGTAACACAGGCAAGAACCCCTTCTTGGACTGATCCATTTTGAACTTCTTCAAAACTTTATCAAGGTATGTGCTCTGCGAAAGTGCTATTAAGCGTCTCGATCTATCTCTATAGATCTTAATGCCTAATATGAAAGCAGCTTCTCCTAGGTCCTTCATTGAAAAACTCTTGTTCAAATATTCCTTCACGCTTTCCAGCATTTCTATATTGTTTCCAATCAGCAATTTGTCATCCACATATAATATTAGAAACGCTATAGAGCTCCCACTCAGTTTCTTGTAAATACAAGCTTCTCCATAAACTTGTATAAACTCAAACGCTTTGATCAGCTCATCAAAACGCTTATTCCAACTCCGAGATGCTTGCACCAACCCATAAATGGATCGCTGGAGTTTGCAAACTTTTTCAGCATTCTCTGGATCGACAAAACCTTCTGGTTGCATCATATACAACTCTTCCTCAAGGAAACCGTTGAGGAACGCTGTTTTGACATCCATCTGCCAAATTTCATAGTCGAAATAAGCAGCTATTGCCAACATGATTCTGACAGACTTAAGCATCGCTACGGGTGAGAAGGTCTCATCGTAGTCAACTCCTTGAACTTGTGAAAAACCCTTTGTCACAAGTCGAGCTTTATAGACGGTGACATTACCGTCCGCGTCTGTCTTCTTCTTAAAGATCCATTTGTTCTGAATGGCCTTTCGCCCTTTAGGTAATACTTCCAAAGTCCATAATTTGTTTTCATACATGGATCCCATCTCGGATTTCATGGTCTCTAACCATTTCTTGGAATCCGGGCCCATCACCGCTCCTCCATAGCTCGTAGGTTCATTGTTGTCCAACAACATGACCTCCAAGACAGGGTTGCCGTACCACTCAGGAGTAGTACGCGGCCTTGTCGACCTACGAGGTTCAATAGTAGCTTGATCTGAAGCTTCATGATCATCATCATTAACTTCCTCTTCTACCATCGTAGGTTCCACAGAAACATCTTTCTGTGTTGCGCTACTTTCTGGTTGAAGTAAAGGTTCAATAACCTCATCAAGCTCTATTTTCCTCCCACTCAATTCTTTCGAGAGAAATCTTTCTCAAGAAATATTTCGTTCTTAGCGACAAACACATTGCCTTCGGATCTGAGATAGAAGGTATACCCGACTGTCTCTTTTAGGTATCCTATGAAGACGCATTTTTCCGCTTTGGGTTCCAGCTTTTCAGGCTGAAGCTTTTTGACATAAGCATCACATCCCCAAACTTTAAGAAACGACAATTTTGTCCTCTTGCCAAACCACGGTTCATATGGCGTCGTCTCAACGGATTTCGATGGTGCCCTATTTAAAGTGAATGCAGTTGTCTCTAATGCATAACCCCAAAACGATAGTGGCAAATCAGCAAGAGACATCATCGAACGCACCATATCTAATAAGGTTCGATTACGACATTCGAACACACCATTACGATGTGGTGTTCCGCGCGGTGTCAACTATGAAACAATTCCACATTGTCTTAAGTGACTGCAATACTCATAACTCAGATATTCACCTCCTCGATCAGATCGCAGGAACTTAATCTTCTTGTTACGATGATTCTCAACTTCACTCTGAAATTGCTTGAACTTTTCAAATGTTTCAGACTTGTGTTTCATCAAGTAAATATACCCATATATACTTAAGTCATCAGTGAAGGTGAGAAAATAACGATATCCACCACGCGCTGTAACATTCATTGGATCGCACACATCAGTGTGTATGATTTCCAATAAGTCACTCGCCCGTTCCATTGTTCCAGAGAACGGCGTTTTAGTCATCTTGCCCATGATGCATGGTTCACATGTGTCAAGTGATTCAAGATCAAGTGACTCCAAAAGTCCATCAGCATGGAGCTTCCTCATGCGTTTTACACCATTATGACCTAAACGGCCATGCCACAAGAAAGTGGTACTATCATTATCAACTCTACATCTTTTGGCATCAATGTTATGAACATGTGTGTCATCACTATCGAGATTCAATATGAATAAACCCCTCACATTGGATGCATGACCATAAAATATATTACTCATATAAATAGAACAACCTTTATTCTCTGATTTAAATGAGTAACCGTCTCACAATAAACAAGATCCAAATATAATGTTCATGCTTAATGCAGGCACTAAATAACAATTATTCAGGTTCATCACTAATACCGATGGTAATTGAAGAGAGAGCGTGCCGACGGCGATCACATCAACCTTGGAACCATTTCCCACGCGCATCGTCACTTCGTCCTTCGCCAGCCTTCGTTTATTCCATAGTTCCTGCTTTGAGTTGCAAATGTGATCAACCGAACTGGTATCAAATACCCAGTCACTACTACGAGAGCTAGTAAGGTACACATCAATAACATGTATATCATATATACCTTGTTTGTCATTGGCCGCCTTCTTGTCAGCCAGGTACTTGGGGCAGTTCCGCTTCTAGTGACCAGTTCCCTTGCAATGAAAGCACTCAGTTTTTGGCTTGGGTCCATGCTTGGGCTTCTTTACAGGAGTAGCAACTGCTTTGCCATCCTTCTTGGTTTTACCCTTCTTGCCCTTGCCCTTGACCTTGCCATTTTTCTTGAAACTAGTGGTTTTATTGACTATCAACACTTGATGTTCTTTCTGGATTTCAGACTCAACGACTTTTAGCATCGCAAACAGTTTGGCGTCTGACTTGTTCATCCCGTGCATGTTATAGTTCATCACAAAGCTCTTGTAACTAGGTGGCAGTGATTGAAGAACTCTGTCAGTGATCGCCTCTGGCGGAAGGGAAATTCCCAACTCCGCTAGACGAGTTGAATACCCAGACATTCTGAGTATATGTTCACTGATAGACCCGTTCTCCTCCATCTTGCAAGCATAGAACTTATCGGAGGTTTCATACCTCTCGATCCGGGCATTCTTCTGAAAGATAAACTTCAACTCCTGGAACATCTCATATGCTCCATGACGTTCAAAACGTCTTTGAAGTCCCGGTTCTAAGCCATACAATATTGCACACTGAACTATTGAGTAATCTCCAGTACGTGCCTCCCAAGCATTCTTAACGTCTTCGGAGGTCATGTCTTCTGGTTGGTCACCAAGCGGTGCATCAAGGACATATGATTTCTGGGAAGCCGTGAGGATAATCCTCAGATTACGGGCCCAGTCAACAAAGTTACTTCCATCATCTTTCAACTTAGCTTTCTCTAGGAACGCATTAAAATTCAGGGGTGCTACCGCGCGAGCCATTGATCTACAACATAAATATGCAAAGTTTACTTAGACTATTGTTCAAGATAATGAGTTTAGTTAATCAAATTACCAAAGCTCCCACTCAAATTGACATCCCTCAGGTCATCTAAGTCTCACATGATCCAAATCCACCAACTCAAGTCCGATCATCATGTGAGTTGAGGTGGCTTCAATGGCGAACATCATTATGTTGATCATATCTACTATATGACTCATGTTCGACCTTTCGGTCTCTTGTGTTCCGAGGCCACGTCTGTACATGCTAGGCTCATCAAGTTTAACCCGAGTGTTCTGCACGTGCAACACTGGCTTGCACCCGTTGTATGTGAACGTAGAGTCTATCACACCCGATCATCACGTGGTGTCTCAACATGACGAACTTTCGCAACAGTGCACACTTGGGGAGAACACAATTTATCTTGAAATTAAGTGAGGGATCACCTTATAATGCTACCGTCGTCCTAAGCAAAACAAGGTGCATAAAAGGATTAACATCACATGCAAATCATAAGTGACATGATATGGCCATGAACTTGTGCTTTTGATCTCCATCTAGAAAGCACCGGCATGATCTCCATCGTCACCGACAAGACACCATGATCTCCATCATCTTGATCTCCATCAACGTGTCACCATTGGGGTTGTCGCGCCCAACATGTTTCTACTACTATTGCTACCATTTAGCGATAAAGTAAAGCATTACATAGCGCTTAGTGATTGACACACAGGTCATACAATAATTAAAGACAACCCTATGGCTCTTGCCGGTTGCCGTACTCATCGACATGCAAGTCGTGATAATATATACATCACATGATCATCTCATACATCACATATATCACATCATGTAATTGGCCATATCACATCACAACATACCCTGCAAAAACAAGTTAGACGTCCTCTAATTGTTGTTGCATGTTTTACGTGGTTGCTACGGGTATCTAGCAAGAACATTTCTCATCTACGCAAAAACCACAACGGTGATACACTAGTTGCTTTTCAACCTTCTCAAGGACCGCCTTTCTCGAATCCGATCCAACTAAAGTGAGAGAAACTGGCACCCGCAAGCCATCTATGCAAAAAGTTGCGGTTGAGGGAACCGGTCTCTCGTAAGCGTATGAGTAATGTTGGTCCGGGCCACTTCATCTCACAATACCGCTGAACCAAAATCCGACCAAGGGAGGAAGCAATCTAAGCATCAACGCCGACAAACCTTTTGTGTTTAACTCGAGATCTCATCTACACATAGACCTAGCTCATGATGCCACTGTTGGGGAACACTGCATGGGAAACAAAAAAATTCCTATGCACACGCCGATCTATCCATGGTGGTGAGCATCTACGAGAGGGAGAGTGGATCTACGTACCCTTATAGATCGCTAAGCGGGAAGCGTTAAGAAACGCGGTTGGTGTAGTCGAACGTCTTCGCAATACAAATCGCCGTGCGTCCCACGATCCAATCATGATCCGTCCCGCGATCCAATCACGATCTGTCCTGTGAACTTGATCACGATCTGTCCCACGAACTTGATCACGATCCTTCCGATCTAGCGCTGAACGAACGTCACCTCCGCGTTCAGCACACGTACAACTTGATGACAATCTCCGCCGTCTTGATACAGCAAGAAGGAGCGGAGAGGAAGAAGAGTTCTCTGGCAGCGTGACGGTGCTCCGGCAATGGTGGTGGAGCTATTCCGGCAGGGCTTCGCCTAAGCACTGCAGAAATCCAATCTAGAGGAGAAACTATGCACTGGAGGAACGGGCAGCACATGGCTAAAAATTCTGTGCAAAAACCCTAAAACCACCAGTATATATAGGAGGAAGATAGGAGGAGGCTTGGCCCAAGGTCCAAGCCACAAGGAGTCGGCCGAACCAGGTTGTGGAGGTGGAATCCACCTCAATCCTAGTAGGACTAGGATTCACCCAATTTTTGCCCTTTTCCACCTTTTCTCTTTGGATTTTCTTCTCTAGCCGCATGAGCCTTGTATGGGGGTTTCCACCAGCACACTAAGGGCTGGTATTTACTCTCCCACAGCCCATGAAGCCTCTTGGGTCGAAATACCCCTCCCGGAGGTCTCCCGGTACACTACCGGCACTCCAGGTACACTACCGATGAGCCCGAAACTTTTCCGACGACCAAAACAGGACTTCCTATATATGAATCTTTACCTCCGGACCATTCCGGATCTCCTCGTGACGTCCGGGATCTCATACGGGACTCCGAACAACCTTAGGTCACCACCATACATAACTCTATACTACCGAAACGTCACCAAACCTTAAGTGTGCAGACCCTGCGGGTTCGAGAACTATGTAGACATGACCGAGACACCTGTATGGTCAATAACCAATAGCAGGACCTGGATGCCCATATTGGTTCCTACATATTCTACGAAGATCCTTATCGGTCGAACCTCTATGTCAAGGATTCAATTAATCCCGTATGATGTTCCCTTTGTTCGTCGGTATGTTACTTGCCCGAGATTCGATCGTCGGTATCACCATACCTAGTTCAACCGTGTTATCGGCAAGTCTCTTTACTCGTTCCATAATACAAGATCCCGTGACTAACACTTAGACACATTGCTTGCAAGGCTCATTATGATGTTGTATTACCGAGTGGGCCCTGAGATACCTCTCCGTCACACGGAGTAACAAATCCTAGTCTCGATCCATGCCAACTCAATAGACACCCTCGGAGATACCTGTAGAGCACCTTTATAGTCACCCAGTTACGTTGCGACGTTCGATACACACAAGGCTCTCCTCGGGTATCCGTGAGTTGCATGATCTCATGGTCATAGGAACATATACTTGACATGCAGAAAATTGTAGCAATAAACTGACACGATCATATGCTACGTTTGTAGTTTGGGTCTTGTCCATCACATCATTCTCCTAATGATTTGATCCCGTTATCAAATGACATCTCATGTCAATGGCTAGGAAACCTTAACCATCTTTGATCAACGAGCTAGTTCACTAGAGGCATACTAGGGACAGTGTGTTGTCTATTTACCCACACATGTAATGTGTTTCCAATCAATACATAGCATGGATAATAAACGATTATCATGAACAAGGAAATATAATAATAAACACTTTATTCATTGCCTCTAGGGCATATTTCCAACAGTATACGGTCCAATGAGCGTTGAGGCTCGCATTGGCTATCGTTATGTTCTCACCCTCACTGATGACTTAAGCAGATATGGGTATGTCTACTTAATGAAACACAAGTCTGAGACCTTTGAAAAGTTCAAGGAATTTCAGAGTGAGATAGAGAATCAACATGACAAGAAATGAAGTTCTTACGATCTGATCGTGGAGGAGAATATTTGAGTTTGGCACACACTTGAGGAAATGTGGTATTGTTTCACAACTCACGCCGCCTGGCACACCTCAGCGTAATGGTGTGTCCGAACGTCGTAATCGCACTCTATTCGATATGGTGTGATCTATGATGTCTCTTACTGATTTACCGCTATCATTTTGGGGATAAGGATTAGAGACTGCCGCATTCACTTTAAATCCGTTGAGACGACACCGTATGCATTATGGTTTGGGAAGAAACCTAAGCTGTCGTTTCTGAAAGTTTGGGGATGCAATGCTTATGTCAAGAAACTTCAACCTGAAAAGCTCGAACCCAAATCAGAAAGGTGCATCTTCATAGGATACCCTAAGGAAACTATTGGGTATACCTTCTATCTCAGATCCGAAGGCAAGATCTTTGTTGCCAAGAATGGATCCTTTCTAGAGAAGGAGTCTCTCTCGAAAGAAGTAAGTGGGCGGAAAGTAGAACTTGATGAGGTAATTGTACCCCCTCTCAAACCGGAGAGTAGCGCAGTGCACGAAAATGTTTCTATGGTTCCTGCACCAACTAGAGAGGAAGTTAATGATGATGATCATGAAACTTTGGATCAAGTTACTACTGAACTTTGTAGCTCCACGAGGACACGTTCTACACCAGAGTGGTACGACAACCCTGTCCTAGAAATCATGTTGTTAGACAACGGTGAACCTTCAAACTATGAAGAAGCCATGGCAGGCCCGGATTCCAACAAATGGCTTGAAGCCATGAAAACTGAGATAGGATCCATGTATGAGAACAAAGTATGGACTTTGGTGGACTGCCCGATGATTGGCAAGCCATAGAAAAGAAATGGATCTTTAAGAAGACTGACGCGGATGGTAATGTGGCCGTCTATAAGGCTCGGCTTGTAGCTAAGGGTTATCGACAAGTTCAAGGAGTTGACTACAATGATAATTTCTCACCCATAGTGATGCTGAAGTCTGTCCGAATCATGTTAGTAGTTGCTGCATTTTATGATTATGAGATCTAGCAAATGGATGTCAAAACGACATCCCTTAACGGTTTCCTTAAGGAAGAATTGTATATGATGCAGCCGGAAGGTTTTGTCGATCCTAAGAATGCTGACAAGGTATGCAAGCTCCAGCGCTCCATCTATGGGCTGGTGAAAGCATCTCGGTGTTGGAACATTCGCTTTGATGAGGTGATCAAAGCATTTGGGTTTATACATAGTTATGGAGAAGCCTGTATCTACAAGAAAGTGAGTGGGAGCTCTGTAGCATTTCTCATTTTATATGTGGATGACATATTGTTGATGGGAAATGATATAGAACTTTTGGAAAGCATAAAGGCCTACTTGAATAAGTGTTTTTCAATGAAGGACCTTGGAGAAGCTGCTTACATATTAGGCATCAAGATCTATAGAGATAGATCGAGACGCCTCATTGGTCTTTCACAAAGCACATACCTTGACAAGATATTGAAGAAGTTCAATATGGATAAGTCCAAGAAGGGGTTCTTACCTGTATTGCATGGTGTGAGATTGAGCACACCTCAATGCCCGACCTCGGCAGAAGATAGAGAAAAGATGAGTGTCGTCCCCTATGCCTCAGCCATAGGCTCTATCATGTATGGCATGTTGTGTATGTTGGGAGACGTAGTAGTAAATCAAAATTTTCCTACGTGTCACCAAGATCCATCTATGGAGAAACCAGCAAACGAGCGGGGAGAGATTGGATCTTCATACCTTTGAAGATCGCTAAGCGGAAGCGTTGCTAGAACGCGGTTGTTGGAGTCGAACTCGCAGCGATTCAGATCGCGGTAGATCTGATCAAGTGCCGAACGGACGACACCTCCGCGTTCAACACACGTGCAGCCCGGTGACGTCTCCTACGCCTTGATCCAGCAAGGAGGGAGGAGAGGTTGAGGGAGAGCTCCGGCAACACGACGACGTGGTGGCGGTGGAGCTGCGTGGTACTCCGGCAGAGCTTCGCTAAGCACTACGGAGAACAAGGAGAGGGAGGAGTAGGGCTGCACCAGGGAGGAGATGAACTCGTGTGTTGTGCAACCCCAAATACCTCCACTATATATAGGAGGAGGGGAGGAGAGGTGCTGCGCCCTAGGGTTCCACCCTAGGGGCTGGCGGCAGCCACCAGATGGCATCTGGCCGGCGGCCAGGTCAGGGAAAGGTGGAGGCGCCCTAGGGTGGGCCTTAAGGCCCATCTAAGCCTAGGGTTTCCCCCTTCCACCCTTGCTGCGCCTTGGGCTGGGGTGGGAGGCACACCAGCCCACCTAGGGGCTGGTTCCCTCCCACTCTTAGCCCATGGAACCTTCCGGGGCAGGTGGGCCCACTTGGTGGACCCCCGGAACCCTTCCGGTGGTCCCGGTACACTACCGTAGACACCCGGAACACTTCCGGTAACCAAAACCTCACTTCCTATATATCAATCTTCGTCTCCGGACCATTCCGGGACTCCTCGTGATGTCCGAGATCTCATCCGGGACTCCGAACAACCTTCGGTAATCACGTACACTATTTCCCTATAACCCTAGCGTCATCGAACCTTAAGTGTGTAGACCCTACGGGTTCGGGAGACACGTAGACATGACCGAGACACCTCTCCGGTCAATAACCAACAGCGGGATATGGATACCCATGTTGGCTCCCACGTACTCCACGATGATCTCATCGGATGAACCACGATGATCTCATCGGATGAACCACGATGTCAAGGATTCAATCAATCCCGTGTACAATTCCCTTTGTCTATCGGTGTGGTACTTGCCCGAGATTCGATCGTCGGTATCCCCATACCTTGTTCAATCTCGTTACTGGCAAGTCTCTTTACTCGTTCCGTAATACATCATCCCATGACTAACTCCTTAGTCACATTGAGCTCATAATGATGATGTCTTACCGAGTGGGCCCACAGATACCTCTCCGTCACACGGAGTGACAAATCCCAGTCTCGATTCGTGTCAACCCAACAAACACTTTCGGAGATACCCGTAGCGTACCTTTATAGCCACCCAGTTACGTTGTGACGTTTGGCACACCCAAAGCATTCCTACGATATCCGGGAGTTACACAATCTCATGGTCTAAGGAAATGACACTTGACATTGAAAAGCTTTAGCAAACGAACTACACGATCTTGTGCTATGCTTAGGATTGGGTCTTGTCCATCACATCATTCTCCTAATGATGTGATCCCGTTATCAACGACATCCAATGTACATGGTCATGAAACCGTGACCATCTATTGATCAACGAGCTAGCCAACTAGAGGCTCACTAGGGACACGTTGTGGTCTATGTATTCACACATGTATTACGGTTTCCGGTTAACACAGTTATAGCATGAACAATAGACAATTATCATGAACTAGGAAATACAATAATAACTATTTTATTATTGCCTCTAGGGCATATTTCCAACAGTGTACCAGACCTGATGTGAACCTTGCCATAATTTTGGTAGGGAGGTACCAAAGTGATCCCGAAATGGAACACTGGACAGCGGTCAAGAATATCCTTAAGTACCTGAAAAGGACTAAGGATATATTTCTCGTTTATGAAGGTGCCAAAGAGCTCGTCGTAAAGGGTTACGTCGATGCTAGCTTCGACACAGATCCGGATGACTCCAAGTCACAAACCGGATACATGTATATTTTGAATGGTGGGGCAGTCAGCTGGTGCAGTTGCAAGCAAAGCGTCATGGCGACATCTACATGTGAAGCAGAGTACATAGCTGCTTCGAAAGCAACGCAGGAAGGAGTCTGGATAAAGGAATTCATCACCGACCTAGGAGTGATTCCCAATGCGTCAGGCCCGATGAGTCTCTTCTGTGACAACACTGGAGCTATTGCCATTGCCAAGGAGCCCAGGTTTCACAAGAAGACCAAGCATATCAAGCGCCGCTTCAACTCCATTCGTGGTTCCATTCAGGATGGAGATATAGATATTTGTAAAGTACATATAGATCTGAATGTCGCAGATCCATTGACTAAACCTCTTTCACGAGCGACACATGATCAACACCAGAACTCTATGGGTGTTCGATTCATCACAATGTAAGTTGATTATTGACTCTAGTGCAAGTGGGAGACTGTTGGAAATATGCCCTATAGGCAATAATAAAATGGTTATTATTATATTTCCTTGTTCAAGATAACTGTCTATTGTTCATGCTATAATTGTATTAACCGAAAACCGTAATACATGTGTGAATACATAGACCACACCATGTCCCTAGTGAGCCTCTAGTGGACTAGCTCGTTGATCAATAGATGGTCATGGTTTCCTAACAATGGACATTGGATGTCATTGATAACGGGATCACATCATTAGGAGAATGATGTGATGGACAAGACCCAATCCTAAGCATAGCACAAGATCGTGTAGTTCGTCTGCTAGAGCTTTTCTAATGTCAAGTATCATTTCCTTAGACCATATGATTGTGCAACTCCCGGATAGCGTAGGAATGCTTTGGGTGTATCAAAGGTCACAACATAGCTAGGTGACTATAAAGGTACACTACAGGTGTCTCCGAAAGTGTCTATTGGGTTGGCACGAATCGAGAGTGGGATTTGTCACTCCGTGTGACGGAGAGGTATCTCTGGGCCCACTCGGTAATAGATCATCATAATGAGATCAATGTGACTAAGGAGTTAGTCACGTGATCATATGTTATGGAACGAGTAAAGAGACTTGCCGATAACGAGATTGAACAAGGTATAGGGATACCGACAATCGAATCTCGGGCAAGTAACATACCGATGGACAAAGGGAATTGTATACGGGATTAATTGAATCCACGACATCGTGGTTCATCCGATGAGATCATCATGGAACATGTGGGAGCCAATATGGGTATCCAGATCCCGCTATTGGTTATTGGCCGGAGAGGTGTCTCGGTCATGTCTGCATAGTTCCCGAACCCATAGGGTCTACACACTTAAGGTTCGATGACGCTAGAGTTGTAATGGGAATTGTATGTGGTTACCGAAAGTTGTTAGGAGTCCCGGATGAGATCCCGGACGTCACGAGGAGTTCCGGAATAGTCCGGAGGTGAAGATTTATACATGGGAAGTCCAGTTTCAGTCACCGGAAAGGTTTTGGGGTTTATCAGTATTGTACGGGGACCACCAAAAGGGTTCCGGGGACCATCGGGAGGGGCCACCTGCCCCGAAGGACAACGTGGGCTGAATATGAGTGGGAACCAGCCTCCTAGTGGCCTGGTGCGCCCCCAAGGGCCCAAGGAACCCTAAGGGGTGAAGGTGCCTCCCACCAACTTGGGGGGCCAAGCTCCCCCCTTGGCCGTCGTCCCCCTCTAGATGGATCTAGGGGGTCGTTCCCCTCTCCCCTTCAGCCTATAAATAGAGGGGAGGTGGGAGGGCATCCGAACCCCGTTGCCCCTGGTGCAGCCGAGGGAGTCCTGGATTAGGGGGGGTCCTCGGATAGCCGACCTATTGTTCATGGGCCGGACTATACGGGCTACTTACCGAACACTGGAAGATCTGAAGGCCCAATCTCCAGGATGGAAGCTTCGGGAAGTAGGGCTTGCGCTCCACGTTTGATGTAGTAAATAGGCATGTTTATCTCTTCGGCATGTAACCGACCATGTGTAAACCCTAGGCATCCTCGACATCTATATAAGTCAGAGGGTTTTAGGGTATAGAGAACAACTCATCTAGGATTAGCTATTCAATCTCAAGGTAGATCAACTCTGTAACCCCTATACCATCAATACAATCAACCAGGACGGAGGGTATTACCTCCATAGGAGGTCCCGAACCTGGGTAAACCTGTGTTCCCTTCGTCTCCTGTTACCGTCGATTCTAGTCTCATAGTTTGGGACCCCCTACCCGAGATCCGCCGGTTTTGACACCGACATTGGTGCTTTCATTGAGACTTCCTCCGTGAGCAGGATGGAATTGACGTCTCACCTTGTCATCAATGAGGAGGTTCGCAATATGGACACTTTTGTCCCTGAACAGATCTTCGCCTTCGGCAGCGTTGTGCTGCACGCTGACTCCGCCGGCCATCTAGGCCACGTTGAGAACTTCGCCCCGGACCAAGAGGTTAGATTTGGAAACTTAGAGTTCTTCGTCAACTCTCGGGGCGACTTGTCCTTAATCGGGCTCGCTGCCTTGCCTGTAGCCCTCGAGGACTCTGAGGCTTTAACCTCGAGCCCCTTCTTCGGAACGTCTATGGGGTCACCCATAGCGGCAAACCAATCCCTTATGCCAGCCTGGCCATTAAGCCAGATGACCGGACATGTGTTCTTGCCGAACACTTCCCATGTATGGACTACCTGGAGGTTAACTCCACAAGTTCCGAACAACTAGATCCGATCAGGCCCTCAGTGTTCGACGAAGCCCTAGATCGGATCTCGTCGATGAGAATCACTAACGATCCAATCCCGATCTATGCTCATATTGCCTATGGTGCGGGTCAGGACGAATTTTTCGACCCACCCACCACCCACTTGATAGCCATTGTCGAAGATCTAACTAACATGCTGGACTATGCCTCTGAGGAGGCAGAATACATGGATGAAGAGGACTGCGCTCCCACCCGCGTTAACACCGGGAGTTGGGCCGCCACTTACACATACGATCTCTACATGGTAGATATTCCCGCCACTAATGGCGACAACATGCCTAACAACGATGACGACAAATCGGGCGACGCGTCGTCAAGCCGCTGGAAGCCGCATAAGCGGTCCAAAGGAAAAAAGGGAAGAAAGGCTATTATCAGCGACAGGGACGATAATACCCCCGCTGATCATGGCAATCCCGATATCCCCGAGCACCCGTTAGAGGGTCCGGAAGGGCTTGAGGACCAAAGCAACCCCGATAACATCAACGACTTCGAAGACGACAATCACCTTCCCCTCGTCGAGGAGGAAGATATACCGGAAGCCGATGACTTGTACATCCGTGATAACCTCGAAGATCGGGAGGAAATCAGGCAACGACTCATAGCAACGGCTCACAACCTCAAGGCTAAGGAACAAAAACTCAAAGCCAAACAGGAGGACCTCAATGACCGATGGACGAAAGTCCTTTCAGTCGAGGAAGTATACGACACTGGCTTGTCAAACCAGCCCAAAAGCTACCCTCGGAGAAGGCTGATGCCGCAATTCGACGATGAATTCACTGACACTCCGTCTCCAAACCGTACTTCATACGAAGTAACATCCCAAAATTTCATTTTGGAATGTTATGAATATAGCTATGCATCTATCATCATCATTTCTTGAATGTATGAAATAATTGAAATGCTTCTTCTGACTTTTTGAAAGCCCTTTCTATTTTTCCCTAACTTGCTTTCACCTATTTGAAATTTTGGTTAAATGTTCAAAATAAGAGGGGAGTAACATGACACTCCACACCAGGGTCATCTTGGTGATATATTTGAACAAAAATAACCAGGAGTTACTTTGAAAATATTTGCAAAAAGGATTTAAAAACCAATAGGCAATTTCTAAAAAATAATATTTTTCTGAAAGTGTTCAAATGACAGAATAAAAATGTTCATTAAATAGCATTTATTATTCTGTTAATTCTAATATATAATACCCCTATATTTATAAACAGTTTGAATGCTTTAAAAGCTTTTGAACGTCTCTGGAAAATCATTAAAGGAAAAACGGTAACGGTTAGTATTAAACGGGCCGGCCCACGGCAGTTACTCGCGAATTTATTACCGGCCGGCCGACCGACGCGCAACGGACGCGCTCCCTCTCGCTGACACTAGGCCCCACCCCGACCGACCGTTAGCCCGAACGGTCATCTCTCTCTTCCCCCGCACGCGCCGACGACCTCGCCGGCCGTTTCCTCCCCCTCCCGGATCTCTCTCCTCCCCCGCACCCCCCGAGCACCCTATAAGTAGCGCTGCCCCTACTCTCTCCATTCACCCTCGAGCCCCCTCTCTCCCTCGCCGAGGCGCTACGCAATTGCTCGCCGGAGTTGCGCCACCACCGGAGCTCCCCTACGCCGTAGCCATCGCCCCGGTCGTCCTCGCCCCTCCCCGACGCCTCCGTTCGACGCCGGAGGGCCGCCGCTGTCGCCCGACCCCCTTTGCTGCCTTCCCCGACCACCGGAGCCACCTCCGGCGAATTCCTCGACCCCCGGCCGCCGCCTCCATCGCCGGAGTTCTTCCTCCCCACGTGTAAGTCGCCGTCGACACTCCCCCTCCCTCCGATCCTAATCCTACGGCTCGGATTAGAACATTAAAACGGCGAACCGTTTTCTCCTTGGCCTCGGTCGCCCGCTCGAAACTAACTAACGCACGCGCTAGCCAGCCAGTAGAATCGCGCCACGTCACCCCTGGCCGTCCGTTAGATTTAGTCTTTTTTCCGATTTCTTTTAGTAAACAGAACCTATTCTAAATTTGGTTTAGCTATATCTTTTAATCTATTTAGTGTTTTGAGTTGATTCTTTTTGCAATAGCTCACATTTTTCATGTAGTTTCACCCTGTACTTTTAAATTTCAAATTTGAACTATAAAATTTGAATTGAATCAAATTTGCTCAAAATCTTCAAATCTGAATAACTAGAGTTTGAAAATAGATTTTGGTATGAATCTTTTTGCTACTGTTTGATATTGGTTAGGACTATCACCATGTTTAGTTTGAGGATTTTTTAGGATGATTTGAATAGTGTTTTAGCTATAAACAGAATCTGCCTAGTATTACAATATAGTTTTATTTACTTAGTTTAGTTAGTTCAATTTAGATTTAGTTTTAATTTCTTTAGTAGGTTCTGTTGTTTAACATTTAGTGTTTTACCTATTGTTAATAAAAATATAAAATTGTTTAGTTCATTTCCTTGTTAAAATAGGAATCACAACTTCTTTTCAAATAGGTTTATTTTAATTAAAACAACTAGTTTAGTAATAGATTCTTTTAATAGAGTTTTATATAATTTAATTCTGTTTTCTAAGACAAGTTTATTTGTAAATTCTTTTCTGTTAAGAACATGTTTTGTTAATAAATAATAAGTTTTGTTTTGCTCTTTTGATAGTAAAACTATAGTTGATTCATATAGTGTTTATCAAAAAATTTACAAACTTTACAAAAGCTTTCCCAACAAACTTAAATTGATTTTCTTCTATTTATTAACAAAAATATTTTATTGTTCCTTGCTGTCAACAATTGTTTTGTTATTACAAAATAGTTTTATTATGATAGTAGTGTTTTATCAATCACCTCCTAGTAAACAAAACCTTGAGTGTTTTTCTTACTTGTGATTTGTGCATTGTTTTGTCTTGATTATTTACTAGTTCTTGATTGATGTTTGTGGGTTACAATATTCTGTTGTATGCTTATTGAGTGCTTGTTTGCTTCGTTAGATTATCCGGAGTGCGAAGCTTGTTACTTAGAGTCCCACGAGTACGAAGATCATCAACCAGGCAAGTCACCTTGATCATACTTCTACCCATGTTTTATATGCATTAGTTCTACCATCTCCCCGATTGCATGCAAGATAGGTTAGTTGGAAACTTGGTTACATTGTAGTAGTATCATGTGTTAGGTATCCCTCTCAACCCCCTTTGACAACATTGGCCCCAGGAAACGTTGTTTTACTTTTGCTATGCTAATAGTAGACGGGGTTGGATGTGTGATTCATGAGAGTTGAGAGAGTTAATAATTTCAAGACCTACATAATGATCATGATTTAAGACTCCGAGTTTTCAACATACCTCTGGGTGGATGATGGTTGAACGGCACCCTGGAGAAACCAGTGGATTTGCCTAGGTGATGCTGGGGATGGCCAGTATTCACGCGGAAAGGTCCACCCAGGCACAAAGAGATGGATGGGTGCTTCAAGACCCAAGGCTTACCTGCACAGCCACAAGTCATTATGGGCTCTGGCTTGGTTGGATATCGTGGTGACCCTGGACAGGCGGTGCTACGAGAGGTAGAAGAAAGGTAGGAAAGGATGGGCACCGACAGAGTCGCAGGGAAACCCTTTGGAAGACCATGTTTTGGTCATCCGTTTCTCAAACACCCTGAAGTGCGAGAAATCAAACGGAGGCGACCAAATCTTGTGGGGAACGTGTGCAAAACTCTGCAGAGTACTCAAACCTAATCGATTAGCCGTGTCCACGGTCATGGACGACTTGAGCCAAAGGAACTGAAACATTCGGAATTCTCAACACAATTAATATGATGATGTGGGTATTAACAATTTGGGGTATGAGAATTGGTTGGTGGAACCATCTCATTAATCAACCAACTAAATAATAATTTTTGCTTATCCCTCTCTTGATGTAGGAAAAATTGGCTTTACGCAAAAACTTACCACCCCACCTGCCATATATGCATATAGACTAGATGATTATCTTTTCACCCCTCTCTTGTGACTTTGCCGGCATATTCCATATGCTGACCTACACGGCTGCAACGTATCATGTTGCAGAGTATTTTTCCGACCAGGAGTGAGGACACGTTCTACGCTCGGTGAGATGCCCTTGGAGTCAGATGGACTCATCTACCTTCGACGCTTCCGCAAGATTTAGATATTCTCATGAGTTGGCTTTTAGCCACTTTATTGTAATTTTTATTGTAATAAAGGACTCGAAATGAGATTTCGATTAATATATTTTCGGTGTGATTTCCCTTTGATATATACATTGATGTACCGTGTGTGTACCAACATGATCTTGGGATGGTACGGAAACACCGGAGACTTGACCTTTCAGGTCGGGTCGCTACAGAAATGGTATCAGAGCACACGCTGACCGTAGGACGTAACCTCTAGGATTGGAAAGCCTTAGGATTGTATCTCTTTGTCTTTAAAATTCTTATACTCTCATTTACTCATTTCTGATTTCTCTCCGATTATTTCAAAATTTATAGATGGCCACCTTCATCCGAGTGTTGATCACGGAGTTTTGCCAGCCTGACGCAACGATGCCTTTTGGTAAGGAGCTAATGAGGATCGTCAAGGACGTGAGGATTGCTTTGCCGAGCATCACCGGGACTCCTATCATGTCATTTCCCCAAGATGGACGCTACAGGATCGAGGTGCACATCCCAGGGAAGACCTTTGGGAATCGGAAGAAACCCATCGACTTCAAGTTCGTGGCACCCAGCTGGATACTTGGAAGAGACATGGCCATTCATCGTGCCCTTGGACGTATTCAGGATGAATACAGAGGTGGAACCATTTCACCAGGACTCAGCATGGTTTGCCGCAGAGATGCCCATGGCAACATCATAACCCCTCCCACTGGAGACTCCACCATGTCATATATCCAGACCCTGGAGACTCACATTAGGACTCTGGAGCTTCGAGTTCGTGCTGATACGAAGACAATCAAGAATCTGATGAACCGTGAGATTGACCTTGAAGCTGACTTACGGGAAGCCGAGTACGAGCATGAGTATGAGGTGAAGGATTTCTTAGAGAGGATCGACAAGCTGAACACTCGCATCGCCGCTGTGGAGGAACAGATGGACATGGGTGAAAATCTTCATCCTGAGGGAGACTTGGCTCCTTTCATCAGCGACGATGATGACTATGAGGAGAGCACCACTGGAGGAGACTCAGTCACCATGTACTTCTGAGGAAAACTTTAGTTATGCCCTCCATGTATCTTTTATTTTCAACGTTAAGAGCGTAGGTCGATGTGTAGTTTGATTGAGACTTGTATTCCCGATGTTTGACATTGATTGAATAAATGAATGAGTGTTTGGTGTGATATGTTTGTTGCATTGCATATGGGTAGTGAATTTCTCCTTTTAGGCCCTTGTTCTATTCTAATTCTCACCCCTCTGAAAACAGCAAGATGCCTCCAAGACGTGAGACCGACTTCACTTTCCCGCCGGAACTCACGCAACTCCTTCAGCAGCAGAATGCACTGATGCAGCTATTGATCCAGAATCAGACCAACAATCAGAACAACAACAACCACCATCCACCCCAGACTGACAATCTCACCCGTTTTCTGAGGTTGAACCCTCCAACTTTCTCCAGCAGCACTGAGCCCATTGTGGCAGATGACTGGCTCCGTAAGATGGAGAGAGAACTTGTCACCGCTGGATGTACTGATGCTGAGAAAGTGCGATTTGCCACACATCAACTGGAAGGACCGGCAGCTTCATGGTGGGAGAACTACACCACCACATATACTATTGCTGATGTAACTTGGGAGCAGTTCCAGCAAGCTTTCCGCACCGCACATGTTTCAGCTGGGGCCATGAGTCTGAAGAAGCGCAAGTTTCGCAACTTGCGCCAGGGTAATCGCTCCGTGGCCCAATATGTGGAAGAGTTCAGCATGTTGGCCCGTTATGCACCAGGAGACGTGGCCGATGATGCGTCCAAGCAAGAGAAATTTCTGGAAGGACTCAACGATGAGTTGAGCATGCAGCTGGTAGTGGCTACTTTCAACAACTACCAAGAGCTGGTGGATAAGGCACTCATTTTGGAAGGTAAACAACAGCAGATTGAGAACCGCAAGCGGAAGTACACTCAGGGGAAGTTTAACTCTGGAACTCATCAGAAGTCCCGCTACTCCCCGTACTCAGGGAATACCGGATTAGGGACTAGTAAGTTTGGAAGGCACACTCATGTTGTGCACAACCATGGAGGAAATGGGAACAACCATCCCAACCATGGCAATTTCAAGACTGACAATGGGAATGGGAACAACAACCAGCACCGTCACGTTCCTACTCAGAAGGATCCGAGTCACATCACCTGTTTCAAGTGCCAGAAGACAGGGCACTATGCTACTGAGTGTCCCCAGAGCAAGCAGGGAAATGGAAACGGCAACTCCGCAGCCAAGAAGCCAAACCCTTTTCCTCGTGCCCAGGTGAACCACCTTGACGTGGAAGAAGTCTATGATCAACCCGAGACTGTGGTTGGTAAGTTTTTATTGCATTCACATCCAGTTACAGTACTTTTTGATTCCGGTGCAACTCATTCATTCATATCAAGGGTAGTTGTGGATAAGTATGGTTTGCCCACCAAAACCCTTAAACAGCCCATTAAGGTCAGTTCCCCAGGAGGTATGATGATGGCAGGAATAGGATGCCATGCCCTGAAACTCAATATAGGAAACCATGTTTTTCCCACCAACCTCATCGTCTTAGAATCCCAGGGATTGGATGTAATCCTAGGCATGGATTGGATGACCAAGTATGAAGGAAATCTTGATTGTCCCAGCAAGTCTGTTTCACTCACCACCCCGGAGAACAAGAGGATTAAGTATGTATCCCGACGCACCCAGATGAGTGCACGGTTAAATTCCCTCACAGGAGTTGTTTAGGAGGAAGTACCGGTGGTAAAAGATTTTCTGGATGTATTTCCGGAAGAATTACCAGGCATGCCACCAGATAGGGAGATTGAGTTCCTAATAGAGCTACAGCCAGGGACAACACCAATTTCCAAGAGACCCTATCGGATGCCCGCAAATGATCTGTTGGAAATCAAGAAGCAAATTAAGGAGTTATTGGACAAAGGTTATATACGCCCAAGTTTTTCACCTTGGGGAGCCCCAGTTCTTTTGGTGGAGAAGAAGGATAAAACCTTGAGAATGGTAGTCGATTATCGTGCCTTGAACGAGATGACTATCAAGAACAAGTACCCTCTGCCGATGATTAACGATTTGTTTGATCAGCTAGTAGGCGCCAAAGTATTCTCTAAGATCGATCTTCGATCAGGGTATCACCAACTAAAGATTCGTGAACAGGATATACCCAAAACAGCTTTCACCACGAGGTATGGCTTGTATGAGTATACTGTCATGTCCTTTGGTTTGACTAATGCTCCTGCCTACTTCATGAATTTGATGAACAAAGTGTTTATGGAATATTTGGACAAGTTTGTCGTGGTGTTCATCGATGACATTTTGATATTCTCCAAGAACGAGGAAGAACACAAGGAACATCTGCGTTTAGTTCTGGAGAAGCTGAGAGAGCATCAGTTATATGCCAAGTTCAGCAAATGTGAATTTTGGCTGACGGAAGTCGGATTCCTTGGACATGTTATTTCCGGAGAAGGAATAGCCATAGACCCCGCTAAGGTTGAAGCCGTCACCGAGTGAAAGTCACCCACTTCAGTTAAGGAGATCCGCAGTTTCCTCGGACTTGCCGGATATTACCGGAGATTCATTGAGAATTTCTCAAAGATTGCCAAGCCCATGACAGAGTTGTTGAAGAAAGAATCCAAGTATGTTTGGACTGAGGAATGTGAAGCCAGTTTCCAGGAGTTGAAGAAACGTTTGGTCACAGCCCCAGTGTTGATTTTGCCCAATATTCAGAGGACTTCCAGGTTTATTGTGATGCTTCACGTCAAGGACTTGGAGGAGTACTCATGCAAGATGGAAAGGTTGTAGCTTATGGATCCAGACAACTACGACCTCATGAGTTGAATTATGCCACCCATGATTTGGAACTAGCAGCCGTAGTGCACGCACTCAAGACCTGGAGACATTTTCTTATCAGAAATAGTTGTGATGTTTACACCGACCATAAGAGCCTGAAATATATTTTCACGCAGAAAGAGTTGAACCTCAGACAGAGGAGATGGTTAGAGTTAATCAAGGACTATGACATGAGATTACATTACCATCCAGGTAAGGCCAATGTTGTAGCCGATGCCTTGAGTCGAAAAACTTATGTAAACACCCTCACAGCGGGAGGATTACCCCAAGAGTTAGCCGATGATCTCAGAGAGCTCAAGCTAGAGATAGTTCCAAGAGGATATGTTGGTACACTAGAGATCCAGTCCACCTTGACCGAAAGAATTCGTGAAGCCCAGAAATCAGACAAGGAGATAGCTGAGATAAAGCAGAGAATGGAAGATGGTAAAGCTAAAGGTTTTCTTGAGGATGAACAAGGAATTTTGTGGTTTGAGAACCGAATCTATGTGCCCAATGACCCAGAGCTCAGGAAGTTGATACTTCAGGAAGCCCACGATTCACCTTACTCGATACACCCAGGCAATACCAAGATGTATCTGGATTTAAAGGAAAGTTATTGGTGGACAGGTATGAAGAAGGATATTGCGGAACACGTTGCAATATGTGATGTTTGTCAGCGAGTAAAGTCGGAACATCAGAAACCAGCAGGGTTACTCCAACCTTTGCCGATACCCGAGTGGAAATGGGAAAAGCTTGGTATGGACTTCATCACAGGATTACCCAGGACCCGTTCAGGTTATGATTCCATCTGGGTAGTGGTTGATCGCTTGACCAAGGTAGCTCATTTCATTCCAGTGAAAACCACCTATACCAGTGCTAAGCTAGCCAAGATATATATGACCAGGATCGTATGTCTGCATGGAGTTCGGAGGAGTATCGTGTCAGATAGAGGAACACAATTTACCTCAAAGTTTTGGCATCAGTTACATGAAACTTTGGGTACAAGGCTAGAGTTCAGTACAGCTTTTCATCCGCACACAGATGGACAGACTGAGCGAGTCAACCAGATTCTGGAAGACATGTTGAGAGCTTGTGCGCTAGATTATGGATCTAGTTGGGATGAAAACTTACCTTACGCAGAATTCTCGTACAACAACAGTTATCAGACCAGTCTGAAGATGGCCCCTTTCGAAGCATTATACGAAAGGAGGTGCAGAACACCGTTGACATGGGATGGTGTTGGAGACCGACAACTTTTTGGTCCCGACCTTATCCGAGATTCTGAAGAGAAAGTCAGGTTGATTCGCGATAGACTCAAGATAGCTCAATCTCGACAGAAGAGTTATGTTGACAGCAAACGTAAAGAAGTGACGTATGAAGTGGGAGACCGAGCATATCTTCGTGTGTCCCCGCTTCGAGGAATCAAGAGGTTTGGTGTTAAAGGAAAGTTAGCACCCAGATTCATAGGCCCCTACAAAATTCTTGAACGTAGAGGCGAAGTTGCATACAAGCTGGAATTGCCGGAAGGATTATCCGGAGTTCATGATGTTTTCCATGTGTCCCAGCTGAAGAAATGCCATGCTGAGATGGCTGATATTCCTTTGAGAGACACAGTGCCCCTAGAGGCCATACAACTTGACAATGATCTGACCTACGAGGAGAAGCCTGTCAGAATCCTCGAGACAACCAACAGAGTTACCCGCAGCAAGATCATCAAGTTCTGTAAGGTTTTGTGGAGTCACCACACTGAGGAAGAAGCCACCTGGGAACGCGAAGAAGATCTTCGTAGAGACCACCCGCACCTATTTTCTAGCCAACCCGAATCTCGAGGGCGAGATTCATTTTAAGGTGGGTAGGTTTGTAACATCCCAAAATTTCATTTTGGAATGTTATGAATATAGCTATGCATCTATCATCATCATTTCTTGAATGTATGAAATAATTGAAATGCTTCTTCTGACTTTCTGAAAGCCCTTTCTATTTTTCCCTAACTTGCTTTCACCTATTTGAAATTTTGGTTAAATGTTCAAAATAAGAGGGGAGTAACATGACACTCCACACCAGGGTCATCTTGGTGATATATTTGAACAAAAATAACCAGGAGTTATTTTGAAAATATTTGCAAAAAGGATTTAAAAACCAATAGGCAATTTCTAAACAATAATATTTTTTTGAAAGTGTTCAAATGACAGAATAAAAATGTTCATTAAATAGCATTTATTATTCTGTTAATTTTGATATATAATACCCCTATATTTATAAACAGTTTGAATGCTTTAAAAGCTTTTGAATATCTCTAGAAAATCATTAAAGGAAAAACGGTAACGGTTAGTATTAAACAGGCCGGCCCACGGCAGTTACTCGCGAATTTATTACCGGCCGGCCGACCGACGCGCAACGGACGCGCTCCCTCTCGCTGACACCGGGCCCCACCCCGACCGACCGTTAGCCCGAACGGTCATCTCTCTCTTCCCCCGCACGCGCCGACGACCTCGCCGGCCGTTTCCTCCCCCTCCCGGATCTCTCTCCTCCCCCACACCCCCCGAGCACCCTATAAGTAGCGCTGCCCCTACTCTCTCCGTTCACCCCCGAGCCCCCTCTCTCCCTCGCCGAGGCGCTGTGCAATTGCTCGCCGGAGTTGCGCCACCACCGGAGCTCCCCTACGCCGTAGCCATCGCCCCGGTCGTCCTCGCCCCTCCCCGACGCCTCCGTTCGACGCCGGAGGGCCGCCGCTGTCGCCCGACCCCCTTTGCTGCCTTCCCCGACCACCGGAGCCACCTCCGGCGAATTCCTCGACCCCCGGCCGCCGCCTCCATCGCCGGAGTTCTTCCTCCCCACCTGTAAGTCCCCGTCGACACTCCCCCTCCCTCCGATCCTAATCCTACGGCTCGGATTAGAACATTAAAACGGCGAACCGTTTTCTCCTTGGCCTCGGTCGCCCGCTCGAAACTAACTAACGCACGCGCTAGCCAGCCAGTAGAATCGCGCCACGTCACCCCTGGCCGTCCGTTAGATTTAGTCTTTTTTCCGATTTCTTTTAGTAAACAGAACCTATTCTAAATTTGGTTTCGCTATATCTTTTAATCTATTTAGTGTTTTGAGTTGATTCTTTTTGCAATAGCTCACATTTTTCATGTAGTTTCACCCTGTACTTTTAAATTTCAAATTTGAACTATAAAATTTGAATTGAATCAAATTTGCTCAAAATCTTCAAATCTGAATAACTAGAGTTTGAAAATAGATTTTGGTATGAATCTTTTTGCTACTGTTTGATATTGGTTAGGACTATCACCATGTTTAGTTTGAGGATTTTTTAGGATGATTTGAATAGTGTTTTAGCTATAAACAGAATCTGCCTAGTATTACAATATAGTTTTATTTACTTAGTTTAGTTAGTTCAATTTAGATTTAGTTTTAATTTCTTTAGTAGGTTCTGTTGTTTAACATTTAGTGTTTTACCTATTGTTAATAAAAATATAAAATTGTTTAGTTCATTTCCTTGTTAAAATAGGAATCACAACTTCTTTTCAAATAGGTTTATTTTAATTAAAACAACTAGTTTAGTAATAGATTCTTTTAATAGAGTTTTATATAATTTAATTCTGTTTTCTAAGACAAGTTTATTTGTAAATTCTTTTCTGTTAAGAACATGTTTTGTTAATAAATAATAAGTTTTGTTTTGCTCTTTTGATAGTAAAACTATAGTTGATTCATATAGTGTTTATCAAAAAATTTACAAACTTTACAAAAGCTTTCCCAACAAACTTAAATTGATTTTCTTCTATTTATTAACAAAAATATTTTATTGTTCCTTGCTGTCAACAATTGTTTTGTTATTACAAAATAGTTTTATTATGATAGTAGTGTTTTATCAATCACCTCCTAGTAAACAAAACCTTGAGTGTTTTTCTTACTTGTGATTTGTGCATTGTTTTGTCTTGATTATTTACTAGTTCTTGATTGATGTTTGTGGGTTACAATATTCTGTTGTATGCTTATTGAGTGCTTGTTTGCTTCGTTAGATTATCCGGAGTGCGAAGCTTGTTACTTAGAGTCCCACGAGTACGAAGATCATCAACCAGGCAAGTCACCTTGATCATACTTCTACCCATGTTTTATATGCATTAGTTCTACCATCTCCCCGATTGCATGCAAGATAGGTTAGTTGGAAACTTGGTTACATTGTAGTAGTATCATGTGTTAGGTATCCCTCTCAACCCCCTTTGACAACATTGGCCCCGGGAAACGTTGTTTTACTTTTGCTATGCTAATAGTAGACGGGGTTGGATGTGTGATTCATGAGAGTTGAGAGAGTTAATAATTTCAAGACCTACATAATGATCATGATTTAAGACTCCGAGTTTTCAACATACCTCTGGGTGGATGATGGTTGAACGGCACCCTGGAGAAACCAGTGGATTTGCCTAGGTGATGCTGGAGATGGCCAGTATTCACGCGGAAAGGTCCACCCAGGCACAAAGAGATGGATGGGTGCTTCAAGACCCAAGGCTTACCTGCACAGCCACAAGTCATTATGGGCTCTGGCTTGGTTGGATATCGTGGTGACCCTGGACAGGCGGTGCTACGAGAGGTAGAAGAACGGTAGGAAAGGATGGGCACCGACAGAGTCGCAGGGAAACCCTTTGGAAGACCATGTTTTGGTCATCCGTTTCTCAAACACCCTGAAGTGCGAGAAATCAAACGGAGGCGACCAAATCTTGTGGGGAACGTGTGCAAAACTCTGCAGAGTACTCAAACCTAATCGATTAGCCGTGTCCACGGTCATGGACGACTTGAGCCAAAGGAACTGAAACATTCGGAATTCTCAACACAATTAATATGATGATGTGGGTATTAACAATTTGGGTATGAGAATTGGTTGGTGGAACCATCTCATTAATCAACCAACTAAATAATAATTTTTGCTTATCCCTCTCTTGATGTAGGAAAAATTGGCTTTACGCAAAAACTTACCACCCCACCTGCCATATATGCATATAGACTAGATGATTATCTTTTCACCCCTCTCTTGTGACTTTGCCGGCATATTCCATATGCTGACCTACACGGCTGCAACGTATCATGTTGCAGAGTATTTTTCCAACAAGGAGTGAGGACACGTTCTACGCTCGGTGAGATGCCCTTGGAGTCAGATGGACTCATCTACCTTTGACGCTTCCGCAAGATTTAGATATTCTCATGAGTTGGCTTTTAGACACTTTATTGTAATAAAGGACTCGAAATGAGATTTCGATTAATATATTTGCTGTGTGATTTCCCTTTGATATATACATTGATGTACCATGTGTGTACCAACATGATCTTGGGATGGTATGGAAACATCGGAGACTTGACCTTTCAGGTCGGGTCGCTACATACGACAAGCCGGACCGCCCCCCTCGTGGTCAGGACAGGACAGCTGACGACACCAATTATATATTGGTAGTACCCCAAAGACGGGGTAAGGAGCCATTAGAGCCCAACGACTGGTTCGACCTATGAGATGACCTGGAGCACAGAGCAGGCCACACAAGATCCATTTATGGATCCTGAGAGTACTCACCCAATAGAAGGGGCGGGTACCGACCATGGTTCAACCATAACAACAGAGTCGGGGAACGCAATCGGACCCACACAGACACCGAATACACGCGCGACATAGCACGGGCCAGAGGCGTCGCCCACCCATTGTGCTTCACAAATGAGGTAATGCGGCATCAGTTCCCCGAAGGGTTTAAACCTGTAAATATAGAACAATATGATGGGGCCACTGAGCCAACAGTATGGATTGAGGACTTCCTCCTCCATATCCACATGGCGCGAGAAGATAATCTCCATGCCATCAAATATCTCCCTCTTAAGCTTAGGGGGCCAGCTCGGCACTGGTTAAACAGCCTCCCCAAAAACTCCATTAGATGCTGGGAAGACCTAGAAGACGCGTTCCGCTCTAACTTCCAGGGAACCTATGTCTGCCCGCCAAACTCTTCCGATCTCAGCAACATCGTCTAGAAGCCTCGCGAGTCTGCTCGACAATTCTGGAATAGATTCTTGACTAAAAAGAACCAAATCGTCGACTGTCCGAACGCTGAGGCCATAGCCTCCTTCCAGCATAATATTCAAGATGAATGGCTGGCCCGCCAGCTAGGCCAGGAAAAACCTCAGACTATGTCCGCCCTTACTTCCCTCATGACCTGCTTTTGCGCGGGCGAACACAACTAGCTGGCAAGGCGTAGCCACAACTCCGAAGATCCCGCACCAACTGAAGCCCGGGATGGCAATTCAAAGCCAAAGCGCAATAAGAATAAGCGCCAACACAATAATAGAGATGCCAAGGACATAGTTGTACGTCGCATTCCGCAACTCCTGACCTAGGCAGCGGAAGAAGCCTCCTAAAGGCAATCGCGACGGACCCAGTCAGCTAGAGAAGATCATGGAAAGACCTTGACGAATCCATGGGACTTCAGAGAAGCCCGCCAACCACACACATCGCAATTGCTGGGTGTTTAAACAGGCCGACAAGATACCGCCTGAGGACCAAGGCAAAAGCTCTCGCAACGAGGACGAGGATGAGCCTCGGGGTCCAATTGGTGGTGGACAGAAGAAATTCCCTTCCGAAGTAAAAACGGTGAACATGATATACACCACCCACATACCTAAGAAGGAAAGGAAGCGTGCCCTTTGGGAGGTCTACGATGTGGAACCCGTAGCCCCGAAGTACAACCCATGGTTGGCTTACCCAATCACCTTCGACCGGCGCGATCACCTGACCAGTACCCGTCATGGGGGTTCGGTGGCACTTGTCCTAGACCCCATTATAGACGGGTATCACCTCACAAAAGTCCTAATGGACGGAGGAAGTAGCCCCAATCTGATTTACTTAGATACAGTGAAAAAGATGGGCATAGATCCGTCAAGGATCAAACCCAACAACACTACCTTTAAAGGAGTGATCCCAAGCGTTGAGGCCCGATGTACGGGCTCTGTAACTTTGGAAGTTGTGTTCGACTCGCCCGATAACTTTCACAGCGAAGATTTGATCTTCGACATTGTGCCCTTCCGCAACAGCTACCATGCGTTGCTTGGTCAGACATCGTTCGCTCGTTTCAACGCAGTCCCACATTACACATACCTCAAGCTCAAGATGCCAGGCCCCAAGGGGGTAATTACCGTAAATGGCAATATCGAGCGCTCCCTTAGAGCTGAGGAACACGCGTTGGCCCTAGCTGCTGAATTCAGCTACAAAGAAGATCGGTAAGTTCTGACATTAGCCATAAAGGCACACAAGGTTGGGAAGCGAGTTCGGCTTTAGACCGAAAACTCAGATCCTTCCTCCTCCCCTCTATAGGGACTCGCCCCCACCGCACAACCTTAATACCAACAAAGTACATGACAAGGAGGCACAACTTTGCACTTAAGATCCCATGGGTAGCGGTGGGGCACTACACATAGGTTTTTGGCTGGTCCGAACTTCTACCATCAGCATGTCTTCGAACAAAATGCAGGCGTTGCTTAAAAGGCCTGCCCATGGTGTAAATCTCACCTACAATTCGCCGTCTTCTCAAGACTTTGTTTGAAAAGTCCGCCCACCGAACACTAAACACACATCAAGGTGCATCTAAGAGTAGGAGTCAACTAGCAACACAACATATCGTGGACGTCAGGTTATCAATCGAAGACTCCTGCTACAACAACTCCTGTATATTTTTCCTTTCACATACGTGTGAACAGTTGCTTCGGCAATCCGAGATATAAGAGTTGTTGAGAAAATACAAAGTTGCATAGCGCAAGTTTTGCCCCATCTGTCCTTTTTTTGGTGCATATTTTTTCTCCTCTCTCCATTTTCTCGTGGTCCTGTTCGGTATGATGCGAGATAACTGGCTAATAGACCGGGGGCTCAAGTTCAAGCATAAATTGCCTTATCTGTCATGTGTTTGGGGTCTTGGCGTTCGCTTTATATGCATTGTTTCCAAACTATGTCTTTGGTCAATAAGTTGGGTTGCCCGGCTCCTGTGCTTGCCCCTTTACATTCCGCTCGTTTGGCTAAAAGGGCAAAGGGAGCACCCTTGCGATTGTGCTTCCGGATAGTCTAGTCAAGCACCTTAGGGGAGAAAGCCAAAAACGGACTGTCATAGTATGCGCGATCCGGTTTGTGAACCCCGAATTAGAAGTATTCTGCTTCATTCCTCATAGGCGGTTATTCCGCTCTATTCAAGGAACTTGCTTTTCGTGCAAACACTGTGATACCGGCTTCGGCCACGGTTCATCCGAACATCATGACATTTTGGTAGCTAATCATACGCTTCCTGTAGTCCTTCGCGCCCCTACGGCTAAGTGAAAAAAGTAAAGCATTATAGTCTGATTGCCTAGTCTGCCGCATTGTACCACCTTCGGGTTTTGATAATTCAGCTAAGGGCCTTAGTGCATTGGCATTGACACCCAATGTAGTATGTACATGGGGGCTGAAGCCGATGACTCGCATCTTTCAGTATTAAACAGCCACATAGGAGTTATAAGGAATGCAAAACCATATAAGAACAAAATACTAATATCGTTAATAGTTTGGAGAAGTCTTCAGACGCGTTACAACACATTCAAATATTTTGTCGCCCGAACACTGTGACGTTATCACCCGAGCACTCTCCATCACTCCATCAAAGTATAGCTCTGGGCGACGATGCTCCTTCCCGGGCGGCGGCGGCTAGGTGGCTACCTTCCTAGGATTTAGCCCCGGCCAGTGCACCTTGGCCTTGGCAAGGGCCATCCGGACTCCTTCAATACAGGAGGAGCGCTTGACGGTGTCGAGGCAGGGCAAAGCTGCAATCAGCCTTTGCACCAGGCCGAAGTAGCTGCCTGGCTGACGGGGTTATTACCCCTGGGTAGGCCAAAGCAACGGGGTTCTTCCCCCTGCTTCAAAGAAAAATTAAGCGACCGGTTGCCCACGGCCGGCTAGAGCACGACCGGCTCGAGCTGTCACCGGCTGGCGACATAAACGGCTGGTTAAGGAGCCGGCCTGACCCCCGATCGCCTAGGCGCGGCCAGCTGCCTTCGGGCCGCCTCCTTCATTGACTCCGGGGTAGACATGCAATGTCCCGTCCCACTGCGCATGGGTATGGCAACACGACGCGGCCGCCACAACGGGCGACACTATAGCCACAATGGCCGCTGACGTGCGGGTGCGCATGGCTACAGTCCGGCCGTCCAGGCCGCTGACCTTGGCGAGTGCGACCGAGCGGGGAAACAGTGCCGACGCGCCCTCGCCCACTCGATTACCTGCCCCGGCGCGGCTACAGTGCAGCCGGCCATACCGAAGACTTTGGCCGGCTGGCACTAGACGACGCCTCCCGGGCGACCCGTGCCGTGGCAGGTGGGCAAGGGCCAATCGCAGAGCCGGCTGGCGGGCCCCAACGGGAGACGGGACCGCCCAGCCGATGGACCCTACAGACGATGAGACGACATGAAGGGCGGGGCCCCCTGATCAGCCGGAGAGGCTGCCAGCCGGGTCCCTCCACCCCTATACCTTAGAAAGTATTATAGAGCCGGGGATTGGCCTATAAACAACCCCGAGCCCCCCATGCAATGGGGACGACGAACAACTCACACACACACCTACAAGACTTTTCCCTCACTCTCACACTTGGTAGCGGAGGAAGGCGAGCCGACTACTCTCTCTTCCTCCTCCGGACTCAGCTCCAGGAGCAACCGTGTAAACACACCCATCCATCGAACTAGACCAAGCAGGACTAGGGGTATTACCTCCCACAGAGGTGTTGGGAGACATAGTAGTAAATCAAAATTTTCCTATGTGTTCACCAAGATCTGTCTATGGAGAAACCAACAACGAGTAAGGGGAGAGAGATTGCATCTTCATACCTTTGAAGATCGCTAAGCGAAAGTGTTACAAGAATGCGGTTGGTGGAGTCGTACTCGCAGCGATTTAGATCGCGGTGGAATCCGATCTAAGCGCCAAACAACGGCGCCTCCGCGTTCAACACACGTGCAGCTCGGTTGCATCTCCTACGCCTTGATCCAGCAAGGAGGAAGGAGAGGTTGAGGGAGAGCTCCGGCAGCATGATGGCGTGGTGATGGTGGAGCTACGTGGACTCCGGTAGGGCTTCGCCAAGCGCTACGGAGAACGAGGAAGAGGAAGGGTAGGGCTGCGCCGAGATAGAGAGAGAACTTGTGTGTCAAATCAGCCCCAATACCTTAGGTATATATAGGAGGAGGGATAGGGAGGGCTGCCTTGGCCCCTCCTCCAAGGAGGAGAGGTTCGGCCGAGATAAGGGAGGAGTCCACCTCCCGCAAGGGAGGTGGATCTCTTCCTTTTGAATCTCCTTTTGCCTTATCTCTTTATCCCTAGCCGCATGGGCCTTTAGGGAAGGACTTGGATAGACCAATAAGGGCTGGTCCACCTCCTCTAATAGTCCATGAAGTCCTTTGGTCGTCACACCCCTCCCGGGGGTCCTTCGGCACCCTCCCGGCACTCCCGGTACACTATCGATGAGCCCGAAAACTTTCCGGTGACCAAAACTGGACTTCCAATATATCAATCTTTACCTCCGGACCATTCTGGAGCTCCCCGTGACGTCCGGGATCTCCTCTGGGACTCCGAACAACCTTCGGTAATCACGTACAACATTTCCCTATAACCCTAGCATCATCAAACCTTAAGTGTGTAGACCCTACGGGTTCGGGAGACATGTAGACATGACCAAGACACCTCTCCGGTCAATAACCAACAACGGGATCTGGATACCCATGTTGGCTCTCACATGCTCCACGATGATCTCATCGGATGAACCACGATGTCGCGGATTCAATCAATCCCGTATACAATTCCCTTTGTCTACCGGTATGACACTTGCCCGAGATTCGATCGTCGGTATCCCTATACCTTGTTCAATCTTGTTACCGGCAAGTCATTTTACTCGTTCCGTAACACATCATCCTGTGGCTAACTCCTTAGTCACAGTGAGCTCATTATGATGATGTCTTACCGAGTGGGCCCAGAGATACCTCTCCGTCACACGAAGTGAAAAATCCCAGTCTCGATTCGTGCCAACCCAACAGACACTTTTGGAGATACCTGTAATGTACCTTTATAGCCACCCAGTCACGTTGCGACGTTTGGCACACCCAAAGCACTCCTACGGTATCTGGGAGTTGCACAATCTCATGGTCTAAGGAAACGATACTTGATATTAGAAAAGCTTTAGCAGACGAACTACACGATCTTGTGCTATGCTTAGGATTGGGTCTTGTCCATCACATCATTCTCCTAATGATGTGATCCCGTTATCAACGACATCCAATGTCCATGATCATGAAACCGTGACCATCTATTGATCAACGAGCTAGCCAACTAGAGGCTCACTAGGGACATGTTGTAGTCTATGTATTCACACATGTATCACGGTTTCTGGTTAACACAATTATAGCATGAACAATAGACAATTATCATGAACAAGGAAATACAATAATAACCATTTTATTATTGCCTCTAGGGCATATTTCCAATAGTCTCCCACTTGCACTAGAGTCAATAATCTAGTTACATTGTGATGAATCGAACACCCATATCATTCTGGTGTTGATCATGTTTTGCTTGTGAGAGAGGTTTAGTCGAATGATCTGCGACATTAAGATCCGTATGTACTTTACAAATATCTATATCTCCATCCTAAATGTAATCACTGATGGAGTTGAAGCGGCGCTTGATGTGTCTTGTCTTCTTGTGAAACCTGGGCTCCTTGGCAAGGGCAATAGCTCCTGTGTTGTCACAGAATAGAGTCATCGGGCCCGATGCATTGGGAATTACTCCTAGGTTGGTGATGAACTCCCTCATCCAGACTCCTTCCTTTGCTGCTTCCGAAGCAGATATATACTCCGCTTCACATGTAGATGCCGCCACGACGCTTTGCTTGCTGCTGCACCAGCTGACTGCCCCTCCGTTCAAAGTATACACGTATCCGGTTTGTGACTTCGAGTCATCCGGATTTGTGTCGAAGCTAGTATTGACGTAACCCTTTATGACGAGCTCTTCAGGATATTCTTGACCGCTGTCTAGTGTTTTGCACCTCCATAAACGAGAAACATGTCCTTGGTCCTTTTCAGGTACTTCAGGATATTCTTGACCGTTGTCTAGTGTTTTGCTCCGGGATCACTTTGGTATCTCCCTACCATACTTATGGCAAGGTTCACATCAGGTCTGGTACACAGCATGGCATACATGATAGAGCCTATGGCTGAAGCATAGGGGATGACACTCATCTCTTCTCTATCCTTTGTCGTGGTCGGGCATTGAGTCGTACTCAATCTCACACCCTGTAACACAGGCAAGAACCCCTTCTTGGACTGATCCGTATTGAACTTCTTCAATATCTTGTCAAGGTATGTGCTTTGTGAAAGACCTATGAGGCATCTCGATCTATCTCTATAGATCTTGATGCCTAATATGTAAGTAGCTTCTCCAAGGTACTTCATTGAAAAACATTTATTCAAGTAGGCCTTTACACCTTCCAAGATTTCTATATCATTTCCCATCAACAATATGTCGACTACATATAATATGAGGAATGCTATAGAGCTCCCACTCACTTTCTTGTAAATACAGGGTTCTCCATAAACTTGTATAAATCCAAACGCTTTGATCACCTCATTAAAGAGAATGTTTCAACTCTGAGATGCTTGCACCAGCCCATAGATGGAGCGTTGGAGCTTGCATACCTTTTAACATCTTTAGGATCGACAAAACCTTCCGGCTGCATCATATACAGTTCTTCCTGAAGGAAGCCATTAAGGAATGCCGTTTTGACGTCCATTTGCCAGATCTCATAATCATAAAATGCGGCAATTGCTAACATGATTCGGACGGACTTCAGCATCGCTACGATTGAGAAAGTCTCATCGTAGTCAACTCCTTGAACTTGTCGATAACCCTTAGTGACAAGCCGAGCCTTATAGACGGTCACATTACCATCCGCGTCAGTCTTATTCTTAAAGATCCATTTGTTTTCTATGGCTCGCTTATCATCAGGCAGGTCCACCAAAGTCCATACTTTGTTCTCATACATGGATCCTATCTCGGATTTCATGGCTTCAAGCCATTTGTTGGAATCCAGGCCCGCCATTGCTTCTTCATAGTTCGAAGGTTCATCGTTGTCCAACAACATGATCTCCGGGACAGGTTTGCCATACCGCTCTGTTGTG